>WAAF01012407.1:0-14241 GCA_013400475.1 Tricholaema leucomelas | reverse complement strand
TCTCCAACAGATGTCAGGGTGGTTGAAGTCTGTTGTCTATTGTGCTTAAGACCTGCTAGTTTTTGAATATGATAAAAAAGATATGCCCTATATCTTACTTCTGTGCTTTCTATTAAGCTTAATGCGTCCATCCAGTGCTGGTGTGCTACAAATAATCTTAAAGCATTAGGATTATTTTCTGCTCCTGGCAGTTCTGATAAAGGTTTTCCCAAAAAATCTCAAAATGCTGCTCTAATCCTCAATTTTCTATGCTATCTTGACGAATTTGGCACTGGCAGTGCAGACCCTGCTCAAATCTATTTAGTCTTCTCCACCCCCTATAATTGAAGTGTCTACAGTGTAGTAATATCCACGTCTGACAAGTGGACCCATGGGTGTCACAACACTGCTCTGATTTCTGTCTTTGGCTCTCAGAACAGTCCCTGTTTTTTATTGCATCAAGAAAAGCTCTTTCATCTGGCAAGTTGTTATCTGGATGCAAAAACAGAAGTTAAGGCACCAAAGTCTGCCCGAACCAACATCAGACTCTTTCTACCTCCTCACTCACTGCCAAAAGCAAACTGGACATAACAAGCTGGTATCCATCAAAGACCTAGAAGCCACGGACAAACAAACACATTCATTCCTTAGGCTAACAAATCTATTGGCCTTCTCTAGGGTGAATTTCTCTGTGTGATATAACTAGAGAATTTTTGAATTTTCCTTCTCTTTTTTTTTTTTTATTCAATGGTGTTAAATTAGCATAGGCAGGTGCTAAGTATAATATCTGAGCACACAACTGCATAAGTATGACGGTACCTTTCAATGGTTGCAGCGGTCTATCACAAGCCATCTTTTGAAATGTGACATTGTTTTATGCACATGCTATAGAAAACCAGCGCCTAACCTGGCATGCTCCAAATGAAATCTCAATGTTTATGTGAAACCTGAATCCAATAATCTTTGGCACATTAACTTTGCCAGTGTATCATAACAAGAACAGTTACCTCTCCTTTCTTGACATGATCCTTATCCTATAGTTCTACCTTTGATATAAAGAAAAGACTCTTAAAAGAAAAATATTCTATAATATCCCTATTATAAATTCTTAGCCTTAAATATACTATCAACTAAAAAAAAAATCTATAAATTAAAAGAAAAGTTGAACTATTGAATCATTACTGAGGAAAACAAAGAAATCCAAGAAGATATTACATTCATGGATCTCTTTGAAAGTACCATGGTATCCAGAAAGACTTTAAATCAATCATCACAAAAAGATAATCATTAACTTATATACTCACAAAACTTCTTCTTACCATAATATTCCATTATATCAATGGTTACCATTGATCATGTTCAGCTACCAATTACTTAACATACTCTATTTTAATTACTTAAGCCTTATCAGGATTAACCTGCTAAAATGACTCCAAACTTATTCCAATTATAATATTCTATTACAATTAACAACTACTTAACATCTTATATGGTAACTTTCAAACTCTAAATCTATTACAATCAAAAGCTAAAAACATTATCAGGATTTTAACTCACAAAATGCTACCACAACTGTAACACTACCACTTTAAGAGTGAGACACTTCTTATCCACAGAAAACATAAACTGCAAGAAAAAAAAGAAAGAAGGAAGGAAAAGTGCTGGCAGGTGGGGGGGTGCTGTGGGTGAATCCCATGGTGGATGTCCCTCCCATGGCTGAAGCAAGACAGCTCTCACTGATGAATTGGCTCCCAAGTGACCCAGCAGATTCAATGCTTCTGTTCTCTGACTCCTCCATTTTCTGTAGCTCAAAAAGTTATCTCTCCAGGCAGGAGAGTTTTTGCTGCAGGAGTCTCAGGGGATGGTAATTAAGCACTTAGCACTTCTATATCTTTCAGCTTATCAACAGCTGCTAACAGTCTCAAGTTACTAAACAGAAAGGTCTTCATCAGATTGTCTCCCATGCCTGCTTCAAAGTGCTGGTTTACCATTTCTTTCCCCTGTCTCTTTCCTCTCTTTAAAGGCAGATTACGCATCCATATTTTACAGCCTCTCTGGAGCCCTGCCTTATTTCACCCCTCAGGGCTTTTCCCATCACATCCCAAGTGATAAAAGATTGCTCTTTTGCCCAGCAAAGTAGAACTTTTAAAGTTTGACTGTCCCAAGAAGCCTCCACCACTGCTTCTTCGTCACTGAGCGTGGAACTTCCCTATCTCGTCCTTCAACATCAGGTTTACAGTCCACTAGCTTGGAGCAAGTTCCCTCACCTCTTTTGACTTCCAATGGTTACCGCCTTCCATAAATCTTCTCCTGCTTTTTGCTAGACCACGTTGCCATACAGCTGGCTTAAGTCTTTTAAATATCCTCTCCTTTGACTCCACAACAACAGTTTTGTCAAGTCTCCCTCCTTTAGAGGCACCTCCCACTTTTGAGCAAGCTGCAACAAAGTCTTTACCACAGCTCTTTTTGCTGATGCAGAAAATCCCATCCTGCTGCTCTTCCTTCATAGATCCACTCCTGTCTCTCTTGGACAGCCCGGTTTGCCTTTTCACCAGTCGGCAGGTTCCTCTGCCTTCTCCAGTCATCTGTGTCCGACTCAACCATATCGGGTATCACATCAGGGTCACCAGATGCCAGGATTACCTAGATCATGCAGGGACCAAAAACAACACTGGGACACTGATGCGTAAGTCAAACCTTTATTGCAGCTAAGAGTCATGCTTATAGAGAGCTAATACAACATGTACAATTCCAATAGGTTACATAATAGGAGCAAATTTGACTGGCCAGCCCCCTTACTCCTCTCACTCAGCTAACTTTGCAGCTTCTCTGCCAACTTCTTCGAGGCTGTTTTCCTTGAAGCTCCACTCCTTATCTCACACCCTTCTCTGTGTCCTAATGTTACCCCTCTTGCTCTCTAATTTCAGATCACTCAGTGCTGCCCAAACCGCAACACATGATATACTTCCATAAGCATTGGTTCTACCAAGTACCAGTATTTTATTCATGAAGAGTGATTGGCAAAACCCCACAGATTTCCTGAGGCATTGAAAAAGCAACCATTCTTGATATATTATTGATAAAACCTCAGGTTCTATTCCATGAATGATTGTGATCACAGATCTTGTGCATGTATCCTAAACAAGATGTGGTTTGTACTTATGACATCTCTGCTTTGAATTTCACAAGTTCTTGCTTCTGACAGCATTGAATGACACAGACTCTCAGTCTCATAGTTCTGCAATAAAATGCCACCTTCCAACTGGTATGAAGCCAGGAAAGAGGGTCTTGCCGTTTCACCAAACTGGAGGTGTTGTGAAGAATACCACAGAACTGGTGTCCAGACTGGCAGGTCACCACCTTTTACTTTGTTAGGAAAGAAAAGCTGTGTTTTCAAGAACGTTTCACCCTGGCACATTGGTCTCCTCTGAAGTCTTTATGTCACCACCCATTCTGGTAACAAGCTGGGGAATTAATCATGAAGAGAAAAGATCTGCTTGGTTTGGATATCATCAGCATTAAAATTTGCAGAGAAGCAGGAAAAAAATGCACAAAACGATCTCTGAGGGTGGGAAAATCTAACATCCAGTTTAGAGCTTTCATTTTTACTTAAGATTTGCATTAAAAACAAAGCCGAACACACTGCTCTTTCTTCCATATTCACTACAGCATGATCTGACACTCAGCAGCCCTCTCAAATTGCCAAGAAGATGGCTAATCATCCATTTCTTTATTCCTTCCAGCAGCCACGCAAGATGGTACGCAACTGGAAATAAGCTCTTAAAAATTACAAAGTGTTCTCTGATTAGTGGGAATTGATGTGAATGGAGAGCTTAAGAGCCAGCAAACAGATTGCAGTGCAGAATGTTTTCAAAGGGAACTCAAAAGGCTGGTGGGAAGGGAGGAGGGGACAGGACTGGACCAGGAGAAAGAAAAAGGAAACAAAAAAAAGATGTGGCAAGTGACAAGTCTTTGATTACTTTTCACTACTTCTCCAGCATGTTTGCAGAGACCTTCAGGTGTCATTTCCCAAACTGTGTGTCTGACCCAGAAGGCAAACTTAATTTTGGCAGCAAATCAAAGGGATCCTGGCTTAGCGTTGCAAGCATCTCTGCTTTGCTGGTCTTTCTCCAGCAGCGGGAAAGTGTTTCAGGGCCTGGCACAGAGGAGGTTGCAGTGTTTCAGCGTCTAGGTGACCTCAATAGTTCACAGGTTCACAGGATGTTAGGGGTTGGAAGAGGCCTCTGGAGATCATTGAGTCCAAGTCCCCTAACAGAGCAGGACCATAATCCAGTGCAGGAATGTGTCCAGATGGGCCTTGAAAGTCTCCAGAGAAGGAGACTTCACAACCTCTCTGGGAGCCTGCTACAGTGCTCTGTGACCCTTACAGTAAAGAAGTTCTTCCTCATGTTGAGGCAGAACTTCCTGGGCTGTAGTTTACATCCATTGCCCCTTGTATTATCACAAGGTGCAACTGAGAAGAGCCTGACCCCTCCATTTTAACACCCAGTCCTTAAATGCTTATAAACATTGGTTAGATCCCCACTAAGTTTTGTCTTCACCAGACCAAAAAGGCCCAGGTCCCTCAGCCACATATGGCAGTGCTCCAAATCATCTTCACAGCCCTCTCTTGGACTTTTTTGAGCAGATCCCTGTCCCTCCTAAACTGGGGAGACCAAAACTTAATGAAGTTTGGTGAGGTGTCAGCAGGACAGAGTAGAGGGGGAGGGGAACCCATCTCAGTCTGCTGGACACAATCCTCTTGATGTGCCCCAGGACACAAGGGCACATTGCTGTCCCATGGACACCACAACTCCCAGCTCCTTCTCCACAGGGCTGCTTTCCAGCAGAGCCCCTCCTAACCTGTATTGGTGCAGCTTATTGTTCCTTCCCAGATGCAGGACTCTGCACTTATCCTTCTTTAACCATATTTGGTTCCTCTGTGCCCAGCTCTCCAGTTGTCTAAGTCTCACTGAATGGTCACACAGTCTCTATACACACCAGCCAAGCATCCCAGTTTGGTAGTCGGAACAAACTTGCTAAGCAGACTCTGTCTGTCTGACCCCTCATCAATGTAATTGATGATGACATTGAACAGGACTGCGCCCAGCACGGATCCCTGGGGGACTCAACTAGTTACAGCTCTCCAGCTGGACCTGGCACCATTGATCACCACTCTTTAAACTCTATTGTGTAACCAGATCCTAATCCATCTCACTGCCTGCTCTTCTGTCCTGCACTTCCTGAGCTTGCTTACAAGGATGTTATGGGAGACAGTGTCAAAGGCCTTGCTAAGGTCAACGTAGACTACATCCACTGCTCTCCCTGCATCTACCCATTCAGTTACAACATCATAGAATACTATCAGTTTAGTCAAGCATGATTTCCCCTTAGTAAATCCATGCTGACTACTCCTGATAACCTTCTTCTCTTCCAAGTGCCTTGACATGCCATCCAGAAGGAGCCACACCATCATTTTTCCAGGATAGAGGTGAGGCCAACACATCAATAATTACCTGGAACCTCTTTCTTTCCTTTTTTGAAGACTGGAGTGACATTGATTCTTCTCCAGTCCTCAGGCACCTCTCCTGTTTGCCACGATTTAGCAAAAATCACGGAGAGTGGCAGAGCAACAATATCAGGCAGTTCTGTCAGCACCCTTGGGTGCATCCCATCAGGGCCCATGGACTTGAAAATATTCCATTTTTGTAACTGATCCCTAACCAAGCCTTCATTGACTAGCAGAGAGTCTTTCTTCCTCAAAGTTTCCTTTCCTTAATCCAGGGTCTGAAGTTCATTGGGGATTTCAGTCTTAGGAGTAAAGACTGAAGCAAAGAAGATATTTAGCAGCTTCTCATCCAACAGTGGGTTCATACTTTCCCTATTCTTCCTTTTATTACTGATATATTCGAAGAAGCCCTTCTTGTTCTCTTTCACTTCCTGTAACTGAACTAGCACATTATTCTGAGACCAAGCTTACTGCATTAAGCACACACCTTTTCAGGGAAAACTTGTGGCTGGGAGCAATTCCACCCTCAGGTTGTTCTGTTCTCCTTTAGGCTGTTCCACTCTCCTTCAATCAGTCTCTGTGAGATATTGGTGTTACACTAACAGACCCTGGCTCAGTCTGTTATGGAGGCAGGGAATTAATGTGGCCGAGTCGGGAATTATATAAAAAATAGAGTTATTTTATTTCCCCAAAAACCTGCCCCCAAAACTATATACAGAAATTAACTTAGTTTAATTAGCAGGTTCTTAGTTGGTTGAGAAGATCTACACGGATGTCACAGGTAGACTTGACTATTTTAGAAGTCAGAAGTTGGAAAAGGCTTGGGCTATTAAATATAGCGTCCCCAATATCAAGATAGGCTGAGCCAAAGCAGTAGAATGATGCTGGCTTGAATGGAAGGGCGATTCAAAGGCTTGTGCCTACAGATCTTTCAGAAGCCTCAGAGGGTCGTTAAAAAGAGCTATAAAGCTGCACAATGTGGGTGCTTAAGGTGAAGCAGAGCTCAAGAGCTTGTCTTCAGAGTGCCAGGGGCTCCGTGTGTAGAAGCTATCCAGGCGGGGGGGGGAGAACTCCAAGGCAAGAATGAACTCCACAGCAGGAGCACACCAAGGTGGGAAGTCCCCCCAACATTTATACCCTTCCTAGACAAAGAGCTGAGTTACCACTTCCTAGGCGCGAAGAGCACACAGCCAATCCCCATCCGAGTACAGTGCAGGCCTGGCACTGGGCACCCCTCGTGCCAGAAGGGTCCCTTGCTCCCCAGCTTCACACCTGCAGGGCCAGGGGGGAACAGGTCTGTTCACGTTTTTTTTCCTCTCCCATTCAAACCACAGAGGGAGAGGAATTTTGGGGTATACAGGACACTCCATGACACAGTCCACAGGCCATCTAAGCAAACATTGGTGAGTTCCTTTCAAATTCTTTTGTTGAGGAGGCTGTTGTCTGGAACTAAGTGTTCCCTTGAATTCAGAGCTAGAGCTGGCAAAGCTGCCAATTAGATAGGACACCATGTGAGGTTAAAAGAAGTATGTAACTGCCTTGCACTACAGTTCCTGGAAAAACGTTGCAGGTGCCTCAATAGGCTGGAAAAACATTCAGAATAATATACCTCAGAGCATTAATCTTGATGGGTCCTTGGGTAAGCTGCATGATCCATCAGTGGATGGCAATGCCACCAGCACACAAAACTGGTGGCAGTTGCTCTGTCTCCATGTTTCAGCATGAGAGAAGCTGCATGAATCAAACATGAGCCTCTGATATCTTGTCTACTTTTCACAAGCAACTTGCAGTTGATCTGACTTCGCACACAATGGCAAGTAGCTTAGCCTGGGAGAAGAAAAGCATAAGCTCTTTCAGGCTTGCCAAGGGTTGACAGGAAGAGCGGAGCTGGAGTGATACACACATCTTACCATGCCTCGTGGTTCAATGTTTTTGCCCTACCGTCAGCCCTACACATCACCATAAATGACAGCCCTTACTTTTGCCAGCTCCCTTTTCTCTCTAGAGAGGCTGTTTGGTTAGGACTCACTCAACCCTCCTGGTGACACACAGGACACTACTAAACACTGTTGATGTAACTTTTTATTAGGAGATTGAGTAAATAGGATAAGTCTCTGATTTGGTCTACTGTTTCTTATTCTTGTTGGGGGGGCTTGTTGGTTTGTTTTTTGGGGGTTTTTTGAGTTTTCCTTTTTTTTTTCCGTTCCCTTTATTTTATGATTTAATAAGAACAAGTAATATTCACAGCATTTTATTTTTGTAGAATAGAATAGAATAAAATCAACCAGGTTGGAAGAGACCTCCAAGATCATCCAGTCCAACCTAGCACCCAGCCCTAGCCAGTCAAGTAGACCATGGCACTAAGTGCCTTATCCAGGCTTTTCCTGATCACCCCCAGGGACGGTGACTCCACCACTTCCCCGGGCAGCCCATTCCAATGGCAAATCACTCTCTCTGTGAAGAACTTCCTCCTAACATCCAGCCTATACTTCCCTCGGCACAACTTAAGACTGTGTCCCCTTGTTCTGTTGCTGGTTGTCTGGGAGAAGAGACCAACCCCCACCTGGCTACAGCNTCTTCAGCCTACTATCCACTAGTACCCCCAGATCCCTTTCCTCCTGGCTGCTCTCCAGCCACTCTGTCCCCAGCCTGTAGCACTGCTTGGGGTTGTTGTGGCCAAAGTGCAGAACCCTGCACTTGGCCTTGTTAAATCTCATCCCATTGGCCTCTGCCCACCCATTCAGCCTGCCCAGGTCCCTCTGCAGGGCTCTCCTACCCTCCAACAGATCCACACCTGCTCCTAGCTTGGTGTCATCCGCAAACTTACTGATGCTGGACTCAATCCCCTCATCCAGATCATCACTAAAGATATTGAACAGGACTGGGCCCAGCACTGATCCCTGGGGAACACCACTAGTGACTGGCTGCCAACTGGATGTGGCACCATTCACAACTCTCTGGGCTCGGCCTTCCAGCCAGTTCTTGACCCAGCACAGACTGAATCTGTCCAAGCCATGAGCTGCCAGCTTAGCCAGGAGCTTGTTGTGGCAGACAGTGTCAAAGGCTTTGCTGAAGTCCAGGTAGACTACAGCCACAGCCTGCCCCACATTCACCTGGCAGGTAACCTGATCATAAATGGAGATCAGGTTGGTCACCTGTAGTTTCTCTTTTTTTAAATTGTTTGAGGAAAGAAACATTAAAGAAGAACATTCATTACTCAAATAAAACCTCCTTCTTTTTTTTTTTTTTTTACAGTTAATAGTAAAAAACTCATTGCAAGGAGGGCAGAAAATACAGTATGTACAGAATTAAAAAAAAAAGAATAAAAATAGGTGAATATATTTGCATTGAACTGCGCAATATGGATACATGGAAAACATAACTACTTATATAGATGTATATAAAGGAACGCTGCATACGCCCACGATGATACCAAATGTCACATTGACTTTTTTTTTGTTGTGCCTATTTATTTTATAATATCCATTTGAGGATATTTTAAGTGTTTGTATGTGCCTAGACACATACAGAGACACATCTGTACAATACTCAGGAGCATGTACATATCTAGAGAGATAAAGATGCATTTATCTTTCTGTTAACGGTATCTTCATTTTTTTTTTTCTCATAAATGATATATCTCATTGCTACTTAGGGAACAGCACTTGCTCCAGTATTTTTAGCATTTTAAATGTCTCTTCTGCCTCCAGTTTCTGTCTTCCACACAACTCTCCAGAGGATATTTTCTTCAAAATGCATGAATGTACAGCAAAAGGAACAAAGATATTTAATAAATTAATCATTTAAAAATGGGTGAGTCAGACTGTATCAAAGACTATCTTTGATTTAAGACACTTTTTGCATGAGAGTGTCAGATTTATTTCATTCAATATTTAAGTACTTCTAAAAGAAGTGAAATCTCAAGGTCAAATTCAAAACTGTTTCATTCAAAATGCAAACACTGACCTTTCTGTGCACTTGGTTTGCATCAGTGTAATTTTGCCTGTTTGGTTTCATTACATTTGTCTGAGGATGAAGATGCAGAAATCTTTGATAATCCCAACTGGTTGATTATCTTTCAGTTGTATCTTCCCCACCCTTCTCAGCTGTTTTTCAACAAGTTTTAGATTAAAACATATAATGAGAGACAATCCAAAGACATGTTAATGAAATTGATGCCATGTCTCTCATACACTGAGAACTGTAGGTGTTGTTTCATTTCATAAATGGTGATGACTTTAGATTAAGCTACGGATCGGCAATTGCACTTGTATTATATATTCAGGACTACCCAAAATTACCTGCTGTCAGCTTTCTAATATTATTAGAAATAGTTGTATCATCATGTGGAAATGATGATCACTATTTTATTGATTGTAGCCTACAGCCAATGGATCAGTGTATCTTCAAGCTGTCTCTTGTTTTCTCTTCTTGAATCACAGTACCACCCATTCATGTCTTACTGCATATGGATATATGATTACAGCTTTTCTTGCTGGTCTTGGGTTTGATTTGTCTTTTTTCAATTATGACATAGCACCTTAAGAAGCTTTAAGAAAGGCCTGAGAGGTCTGTTTGCTTATATTCCCAGGCAGTGCAATCAGGGATGACAATATATTAGTCTAGGGTGTGAGGAGGATCCATGTTCAGCATGTGTTTTCATGAGTTTCTCTTGGCCTCTGCTGGTGGTAAAGACAGAAATCTGCACAAATACAATGCTTTCAACAACTTGTTTTAACATGCTGGGTTTACTGGTGTATTTGGGCCCTTTTCTTTGACTGGTGTTGTTTTCTGCCTGACCTCCATCCCACCATGAACATTTCTGTACTATGAACTTTCTTATTCTTTCATTTCATCTCTTCCCAGTGCTGTCACTCTGCGATTTTCTACAAATCAAAGTTCCTTTGTCTTCCAGGTCCTTTAACTTTCAGTTTCACTAGTGCAGAAGGTCCAAAAAACATGTTCTCAGGTCCTTCTGGGGAAAAGGGAAATTTCAAGGATACTGCAGTATTTCCATGGAAAGCAGCAGGCACATATTCTGAAATATTAAAATAAAATAAAATAATCATAGAATCACCTCCAAGATCACCTAGTACAACCTATCACCCAGCCCTGTCCAAGCAACTAGACCATGGCACTAAGTGCCTCATCCGGTCTTTTCTTGAACACCTCCAGGGATGGCAACTCCACCACCAATCAAGGCAAATCACTCTCTCTGTGAAGAACTTCCTCCTAATACTGCAAAGAACTTCCTCCTAACATTCAGCCTATACCTCCCCCAGTCTCAAGTTGTGCTGGGGGGAGGTATAGGCTGGATGTTAGGAAGAAAAAAAGGCACAACAAAACAAGAAAGGCACAACAAAACATAAAAGTGGTACAGATTTTTATTGAACAGAGGAAAAGGCCAACTATGAAACTGTGAAACAGCATGGTCACAATTTTCTGTATTCTGAGGATTTTCCTCATTAGGGAAGACCACTGCTGTGGCAGTCCAATAGTTTAACTTCAGCTACTTCAGTATGTGGTGAATGAAAAACACTGTCACACACTGGAGGCCTGGGCAAGAAAGTACTTTTCAGCTGGCTAGATTGCTCTGTATTGTTTTCTTTTCAGATAAACTGTATTGCACAAGCAGCATTATTTCCATATGCTGTTAAATTTCTAGTGGGAATGAGGGGTAGTAGTTGATAAAGTGCAAGTTCCCTGGCAGAATGCTTAGCATCTGTTAAAACAAACCCAGCAGCATTCCAAGATGCGTATATACATTTAACAACCGGGAGAATTCAAAATTGCCTTTGCTCAAGCTGGTGAGGCTACATTTGCAAGACAGTTTGCAGCCCTTCAAAATCAACTCTGGAATGGCTCACACAGCAGAGAAGAGGACAAAGCACGTGGCTATGAGAGAGAGAGAAGGACCAGAAGATAACAGATCTCTGCAAAGCCAGAGGAAGTACAGTGAATTGACATTTCCTGAAGGAAAAGGGAATAGAGCAGAATTTCAGTGAGGCAATGGGATGCAGAAACCTGAGTAGCTCTAAATTTGGAATAAGCTAAATAAGGAAGCAGTGAAGTTAAACAGCATTCATTTATAAGACAGTGAATATAGAGCTGGCCTCATCTCTCAGGTAACAAGTGACAGAATGAGAGGAAATGGACTCAAGTTGCACCTGGGCAGTTTTAGTTATCAGGCAGTAGAACAGGTTGCCCAGGGAAGTGCTGGAATCACCATCCCTGGAGGTGTTTGAAAGACATTTGGATGAGGAGTTTATGGACACAGTATAACAACTGAGTACAGGAAGGTGTTAGGTTATGGTTGGACTCAATGATCTTAAGGTCTTTCCCAACCAGGCATTTCCACGATTCTGTAGTCTAACCAATTAAGCTCTTAAGATCATCAGCAGAAATGCCACTCAGAAAGCTTGATGGTTAGTGCAAGGGTGTAAAAGTCTGTAAAAAAATGGAACCAAAGAAGTGAGCTCAAAGGGTTTGTTCTGTTTTCCCTTTAATGATTAACATTCCCTTCCTTCTGTGATAATCCAAATGCAAAACATAGTTCAAAATATTTTGATAATAACTGACATGCACATTGGCCATATATATAAATATGTATATATATATACATATATTTGTTGATAACTGCTATTATGGTTTGATTTCAAACCAGAAACTCTCCCTCAACTCTACAAACCTGCTGTGCCAGTGTTTTCTTTAGGCTTCACAATCTTCTGATTTCCTGTTTATTTTTTCCTATGAACTAAATCTGTTACATCTTGGCTCTCTTACAGGTTACACACCTCTGCAATGCTGTGCACGAAGTAAATGAAGAATTTCTAGCTCCCTGATATCTTTTGTAATGGTGGTCTAAATGTATTGCTATCTCTGAAAGCCTCAACTAGCTTGGACTCTTATACTTTATGAAGGCGAAGCAGCAGAAAACAGAGTCATTTTCAGGTAAGGATGAAGTGTGCCGTGTCTTGACCTTGTGGTAATTAACAACAAAAATTCATTTATTTTCATGTTTTTTCCAGGAATTCAGGTCACACTGTGAAAGTGCTGCAGTCTCAGCATTAGCTGTCCTGATGTCCTCTTCCTGGTGTTTCTGAGATGGCTGCCATTGGTGCTCTTCTCATTTCTTAGAAGTTTGGTAATTCTTTCTCTCTTACCCTGGCTCACAGATCATGTGCCAGCAGTTCATCAACCTGAAAAATTCAACGTGTTTCTGATATCCTGTGAGCAGTGCATGTGCTGCCTGAGCTGACAGCATGGGTGGCAGCAGCAGTAGATTAGGTGGGAAACATGAAGGCCTTTTCCTCCAGCACTGCTTCTCAACAATGAGAAGGTACAATGTTAACTAACATACACCATTAAGTATGCATTCCTACATACACACACTTGCACTATGCAAGTAATGAACACCCTTAGGTAATGTACACCCACGGTACACATGCTGTGTACCAGACTGTGTCCCATAGATGGACGAAGTCTGCTGTGGAGTCAGGACCACAAACAGAAAATCTGTCTGGATGGACAGCAGACAGTTCAGATCCTTACATGCTATAAGTAGTTGTTAATGGGACCCACAATTTCCTAGGTCAGATTTAGGTTACTGCCTTGTGCCTGTAGCAATTCCAGTGGATACAGCTAGACGCAAAATCAACAATCTACTTCTGAAAACACTCTCTTTGAAATCACAGTGTCAGATAATTTGTCTGAAATACACAATCAATAAAGGCTTTTTCCCTTATCTTCTAAACAGAAGCCAGGTATCTAACCGCAGTCGTCTTGTGGGTGGTTTCTGGTTTTATCTCAATTCTGACATGAGTTGTCCTTTTTGTTTCTTATACTAGTGTCTGCACAGACATGTTTTGATCTTCTTACTTGTAAAAATAATTACTTCAAGTCTAGTAAATTAAATGTGTCATGCAAATGCACAGTGAGGGACAGTTTAATTTTCTCACTGGGAATGTAGAACAGAGAAGTGTTTATCATCTCTGCTTGTGGCCTGATAAACAAATTAAACTCCCCTGTCCTTTGGGATATAGCTTTAGTTTAGGATAGTTATCACAAACAGCTTTCTGGTCTTAAAGAATTCTCTAAACAAATCGAATCTCAGCTCTGCCAGAACACAGCCTGAGGTGAGGCACTTACATCTGCCTTATGAGCTTGCATGAGGTAAGGCTCATGCCTCACACTTGTGAATGCGTGTAAAGTCAAAACTAGCAAGCTGCAGATACTGCTGCAGTGTCAGAAATGGAGCAGAAACCCAGCTCCTTCTTGGTTCTGTAACTGACATAGTTGTGGATTTTTCCTTCTCCTTGCCAAAGAAAGACTGTGAGTGACTGCTCTGTACTCAGAGATTCACTATTTAATTGTCACCTCTCCAGTTTCTCTTTCCACAAAATCAGTTGAGGCTCATAGACAGTCCTCCTCCCTCTCTGTTCACAATCACTTTTCTCTCTCAAACAAACACTACTGAATTATTTACACTCTGGGACTGGTAACACTTCTTCCAACAAGGAGCATCAAAAGCCCACCTTTTTTCTCCATTATCTCTGTGCTTCTCATGAGCAATTACAGCAGAGTTACACCACAGTAATTCTGAGGTAAAGGAGTAGACCAGAAATAGTCATCGCAGGACACAAACAAACAAACATATCATCAGGCAAATGAATCTTGTGGCTTCTGGAGGGAGTGGCTTGAAAATATTACAGAGACAGTGTCACGGAGAGGGATTCTGCCACCTACACCAATTG
>WAAF01012405.1:116775-147248 GCA_013400475.1 Tricholaema leucomelas | reverse complement strand
AGAAAAGAAAAGAAAAGAAAAGAAAAGAAAAGAAAAGAAAAGAAAAGAAAAGAAAAGAAAAGAAAAGAAAAGAAAAGAAAAGAAAAGAAAAGAAGAGAAAAGAAAATTTCAGTAACTTCAGCTGTTAGTAGGCACACTTTAGCAGACTGGGACATAAAGTAGATTTTAAAAACACTTGGCCTTAAAGCATGAGAAGCAGAGAGGAAGACATTGCAATAAATGTCAGCTACAAAAACATGTGTTTGCCTCTGCACATGGAAATTTACATTTACTTCATGTTCAGCAGGGAGAAGTAGAAGCACTTCTAAAAGAACCCCTATGCAGGAAGGGACTGCTGTGAAGTGCTAATACAGAGCAACAGAACAAGGGGACACAGTCTCAAGTTGTGCCAAGGGAGGTATAGGCTGGATGTTAGGAAGTTCTTCAGAGAGAAAGTGATTTGCCATTGTAATGGGCTGCCCAGGGAGGTGGTGGAGTTGCCATCCCTGGAAGTGTTCAAGAAGACTGGATGAGGCAGTGCCATGGTCTAGTTGACTGGACACGGCTGGGTGATAGGTTGGACTGGATGATCTTGGAGGTCTCTTTCAACCTGGTTGATTCTATGAACAAAGGCAACAGAGGTGAGCAAGCTAAAGAAAGCAGCAACGAACCCTATGATCCAGCACAGTAAGGTGATCAACCAGAAGGGCAAGCAGCAGTAAAAGAAGGTGAAGGAAAAAAAAAGTTCAAAAAAGGGTTTTTTTTGTTTGTTTTTTTTTTTTTTCCACAGGTAGTGAGGTAATGTGAATACAAACTGGTGCTGAAAGCACCATTAACACTCTTGGTCAGGGCAGCTGTGTCTGAAAAAGAGGCACTCTGTGTAGGCAGCCTCATTTTTCTTCACCATAATCTTAATATCAGCAGATTACAACAGAGGACAGTCTGAGGCTATCAGATAGGTTTTGTTAGTTACCTGTTAGGGCCCTGGCTATATTGCATGATTATAAAGAAGTAAGATAGGTTAGTTAGTGGACAAGGACATAGTGGCATCTGCCATAAATCCAAAAATGCAGAAGTTGTTAAGGTTCTGCTGAAGTAAGGTAGGTTAGAGGACAAGGACACAGTGTCTGGACACAGTGCCTGCTGGAGCGGTATATCTCCTGTAATAACAAAGATGTCTTCTGTCACAACAAGACACAGCTGTCCGATAACAGTAGCTATACGTAGAGAAGTAGCTATCTCTTCCAACCAATTATCACTCTGATTAAGGCACGTGGACAAGATAGGATAACCAATCATTGTATGCATGCTTGGCACGTGGTCGCGTGTACAGGACTCTGAATAGTATATAAGGTGTATAACTTCTCTATTAAAGTTGGATTTGGATTTGCATCATATTGATGTGTCGTCCAGTCCCGCTCGCAGGAATGCCCATGGCAGTCACCTATCAGCAGAGGAGACAAAGATATCCAGAAGAGCACTGCTCTCCACCCAGTTAGGAAATTTCAGTGCAGTCACTCTCCAATAAGGAACACTGAGGTTTTTGTGTGTTTGAATGAGCTGAATGACAGCAGCTGCGTAATAACTTAATTTACCACCACAGTCTCAGGAACACTTGAATTGTCTGCTAAAATAAAATCACTGGGCCATTAGCCTACTGGAATAGAAGCTTTTCCACTTAACTGAAGACTCATTCTCTTTCCACAACTCTCATGCTCCAGTTCCACTAAATTCCTGCTTGAGTTTCAGAGTATTTTTAAAGAAAAACACATACATCAGCTCAAAACCAGCAATATCGTCTGAGTACTACTAAACAATTCATTTGGTTCCTCTGCCTCTTGCATTTATTCCTGTGAAACAGAAAATGAACTGCAGCTGTAAGAGTGCTGGCTGACCTACTGGGGACTGCAGTGCATTCCTACACACATGCTGACATAGCGTTTTCTAAAGTTTATTTCCCAAGGGGAAAGGGTTATAAATAAGTCTCATATTTACAGTAAATCTCCTGCCCTTCATTCCCTGGAGCTTTGAGTGAGGGCACTTCTTTGTCACAGGAAATTGCATCAAAGTTTTCAGAAGAAGTATATTAGCTTCTATGACTTGCTTTTGTCAAACCGCCTTTGAAGTGACCCACACCAGACTCCATTTTGAAAGCACAGTTTCAATCTGCTCTATACACTTATTATCTGATAGAAATCAGATTGAACACCTAGGAAATCTGGAGCTCTTTTAGAAGATGTTTTATTGAAATACATTAAAAAAAAAAAACAATTAAAGTCACTTTTACAAAGGCACAAAGAATGACTAAATGATTAAGGGCATTTCTGTACATCTTCTGAAACTAGGGACTACCAGAAAAGATTTTTTTTTTAAGCCTTTACGTTTGTAATTGTTTGAGCTGAAGCTGCAAAACAGGGGCTTCACCATGGGCTCTAGAATCCAACAGAGAGGGTTCACTTATAGGCTAAGATCCTCAGTCTGCGAGCTTTCATGTCTGGTGCCTCATGTTAACATTTGCTGATCCCATTACAACAGGGTTCTAGGAACTTCCCAGTCTATGCACCCCCTCCCTCAAACCTATTTCTGATTCCTCTTAGCTTTGAAAAACTAAAAGTATGTACTATCATCTCAGTTTGAAATGATGAAGTATGTTCCAGGAGATTAAAGAATAAGTAGCCACTACATTTGAAATCAATTTACTTAAAGGCAAGCAATATTGCCTGGCTGGACATTAAAAAAGGTCAAAATTCTCCCTGAGAATTTAGTTTTAAAAAGATCTTTCAGAAAGCATCTAGAAAACAAAACAACAAATTACAAAATGAATTAAATAAAAAATAATAAGAAAGAAACACAGGCATTCTCTAAAGAAATGAAATAGATTATTTGGCCAGATAAGCATTCCACGGAAAGGCAGGAGTGTAGGGGGAAGGATCAGATGCTGCTGAGCTGTAACTTGCAGTAAAGACAGTAAGACTGATGAAACAGTAGAACAGGACAAGGATGCAACTTGCAAGGACAACTGAAATAAAGAGACTTAAACCATGAAGACTCCAACCAAAACACTCTGGTCCACATTCAGACCCACTCATCTCAGAGATTCAATATTCTGAGTTTCAATAAAGATGTTTACCAAAAGGTGAGCAAGACCAATGCACATTTGCAAGGAAAAGCTAAGGGTTTAATACGGTTTACACCACATCTTTTGCCTTAAATTAACTCCTTGCTACCCTGTCACCATCCCATGCAGCAGAGTTTCACTTTGTGGAAATTTCAAATGTTTCTGTGTTTTCACAGGCATCCAGGAAGAAATTAATCAACAGGATTAAATAATTTGTTAGGACAGGCAAGACCTGAGGCTGGTGAACAGGGATTTCTGCAATGAAACAAGCATCATAAACAATGGGAACCAACCCAGAGGAAAACACAGGAAGGACTGGCTCTTGGAAAGGTTAAGCACTTAAAAACTGATCAAAAGGTACAGTTAACCCTAGAGTTATGACAGCTACCTATTAATCTTACAGATTAATTTTTAATAATCCTCAACATAGGGAGATGGGATGGCTATAATTAAATAACAGGTCTGGAAAAATCTTGTGATTCCTTGGATATATTCCATGTAGGCTGTAAGTAAGCTTCCCTTGCAAACTTTTGTTCAACATGTGGAATGGAGGAAAACATCTCCTCTCTAGTGAAAAGCAGCTGGGCAAATCTCTTCAAGTCACTTAAAACTCAAAGCTCTAAAAATTCAAAACAGTGCAACAGGCAGTCTTATCTTGCAGCAAAGAACAAAGTAGCACAGCAGAAAGGTAAATTACAACAATAAGGGTTCAAAAGGACAAGTGGCCAATTATCTATGAGCACACTCAGAAACATAGGTTCCTTAATATTATCTGCTGCTAGCAACCTGGAAGGCAGAATGCATGACATCAAAACAAAAAAAAGGACAGAAAGTGGGAAGAACCTCTTTTAATATAAGCATGCATTGAGGTAACACCCTAATCATCGTGGAAAATAAGTCTGTGCCTCCAAAACAATATTCCCTCTCCAAAGGAAAATACTGCAGCTAAGTACTAAATAGCAGTAGAGAGCAGCTCAAGGCAAGAGCTGAACACAACAGTACCCAAGTTAAACTGTCAGAGGCATGTGATGAGGCCAGTTTGTCATTTACAATCTCTAGCACAATACGCTCCTAGAGTCTGACATCAGAATCTTGAAGCAGACAAATGTGTTGGTCATTTAGCAGAGGAGAAACCTGTGGCACAGGGAAATTATCCTGCTCTGAGTGAAATTCACCCCTACCTGTCCTATGCTTACACACAAAGTTGCTCAGTGTCACAGTTAGCAGCTGTGTCCTGTTACAGGCACGTGGCTGAACAGTGTGTGTTCTCACAGGACAAGTTCCATGTACACTGAAGCCATGTTAAAGTATGGTATGGAGGACATGAATGAGATCAGTCTCCCATTCTTCTTGGTCATAGAATGTAAGTCTCCAAGCTGGATCCTGTCAGGGCATTGATATTTACATGGGATATCAGATTTTGGTATCTGCCTGAAGAGCTGCCTCCCAGATTCCGATGCCTGGCAAAGTGCTTAGTAAGTGCTTCCTCCACATCAGAAGTGTCTCATTCACCCCACCCCACCTAAACGTGATCCCAAATTTTCCTTGCATTTCTCTTGCTGTACAATGGCCTCCAGATCTGTAAGCATCATGGCCCATGATAATGCAGAAAACATTCCACAACACCATGCACAGAAGTGAGTAAATCGAGAGTAATACAAACAACAAATTAATGTTCAAAGATGTTTAACTTTTTTTTGCCTACTTTTTTTTGTGGTGAGGCACCACAGCCTAAGGAATCTACAAACTTTCTTTGAGAAAAATTTTGACCTAAGATCTTGGGAATTGTTGTGATTTGGGAATTTGAGATTAAGAAACACTATTCTGAACAACAGTTGTGTGGACACTTCTTATCTAAGTACTTCGACATCTAAATGTTTCCAGCCTTTGGCATGTGCAAAAAACCTGCTGTGGTGTTCCCTACTTGGGCATGACTGGAGCATAGCAGTGGAACTGAAGTAAGAGGATTACATTTCAAGAGGGACATGTATTGGTGTGAGACTAGAGGCTTAAGAGGATTAAAAGACAGGAGCTGCTTCCCAGACTTGACAGGATGAAAACCAGCAAAACCCACACATAAATATTGCCTGTGAACAAGCATTGCTTCACGTCCTTCAGCTGCAGAGAGCAGAACAGCAAGTGAACTGGTGAACACATCAACTGCATCTTCAGCCACCTCCACTGTCCCTAGCACCATCTTAACTCATGTTATACTTGAATGTTCTATTTCCCTGTGCCTTTTATAAGCCTTGTTTCTTCTTCGCTGCTGCTGTTTCCACAGGAATCAGCACTTTTCTTATGTTTTTCTACTATTACCTATATTATATTTCTTGGTATCTATCCCCTCCACCAGAAAACAATTTGGGTATACTTTTTAAATCAAGGAAAGGATGTTGGGATACTATACAAAGGAGAGTGGTTTCTGTATTAAACAACTAGAGTGGCTAAAAATATAGCCATCTTCCAAAGATCTAATCCTGGGTACAAAGGGGCACTCCTGTAAGCTTTAGTAAAAAGGACTGCAATATTTTTTTAAATCCAAGAGGATTTTATTTTTCTGCTAGCTAATACTTCTCAAAGGTGGAACATTAGATTTGGCTTCCAGTTCAATATGGCCTTCTAAAAAATGCTTACAGAACTAGTGGTGTTACTTCCTGAAATGTGTGCAGATAAACTCACTAACACAAGTTGCCAATGCCAGAGGGCCTAACACAAGTGGAACATCCTATCTGGATGTAATTTTGAAATGAAAAGAAACTATGTCAAATTCAACTGATGCTTTCAAGACAGAAGCACACTCAGGAGCAGGGCTGTGTGGTGCTAAACAATGTAACACATGGTAAAAGGCTGGAATCACTTCAGAAAGCTTAAAATCCAATATAAAAACATATTAAGAATTACTACAGCAGCCTGACAACAGATCACAGTATCACAGTATCACCAAGGTTGGAAGAGACCTCATAGATCATCAAGTCCAACCCGTTACCACAGAGCTCAAGGCTAGACCATGGCACCGAGTGCCACGTCCGATCCTGCCTTGAACAGCTCCAGGGACGGGGACTCCACCACCTCCCTGGGCAGCCCACTCCAGTAGCCAATGACTTCTCCTCACCTCAAGCCTAAATTAACCCTGGTGCAGCTTGAGGCTGTGTCCTCTTGCTCTGGTGCTGGTCGCCTGAGAGAAGAGAGCAACCTCCTCCTGGCTACAACCACCCCTCAGGTAGTTGTAGACAGCAATAAGGTCTCCCCTGAGCCTCCTCTTCTCCAGGATAAACAATCCCAGCTCCCTCAGCCTCTCCTCGTAGGGCTTGTGCTCGAGGCCTCTCACCAGCCTCGTTGCCCTTCTCTGGACACGTTCAAGCATCTCAATGTCCCTCTTAAACTGGGGGGTCCAGAATTGGACACAGTACTCAAGGTGCGGTCTAACCAGTGCAGAGTACAGGGGCAGAATGACCTCCCTGCTCCTGCTGGCCACACCATTCCTGATGCAGGCCAGGACACCATTGGCTCTCTTGGTCACCTGGGCACACTGCTGGCTCATGTTCAGGCAGGTATCGATCAGCACCCCCAGATCCCTCTCTGTCTGGCTGCTTTCCAGCCACTCCAACACCAGCCCGTAGATCTGCATGGGGTTGTTGTGGCCAAAGTGCAGCCCCCAGCACTTGGACTTATTAAACACCATCCTGTTGGACTCTGCCCATCTGTCCAGGTGGTCAAGGTCCCGCTGCAGAGCCCTTCTGCCCTCCAGCCCAGCAACATCTGCCCTCATCTGCCCCCAGGAGTAAGGAGGATGAATACTGGTGTATTGAGTAAAAGCTGCCAGGCATATTTATGCCAAATTCATTATAACACGCACATATATATTCTCTAACAAACTGTACTAACTACTTTTTTGTTTCATTTAATGGAAATAATCCGCTATGATGGTTTGGGTGTCCCCCAAGCCCCCACACTTTGGAAATCACCCAGACTAGACTCAGACGGCTCTGGAAATTGAATGAAGCTTATATTTACAGCTGGCACAATAGACAAGCAGATATTTACAGTATATACAGTTATAGACAGAAATATACAAGGTAAAAGGTAATACAGAAACACAACAGCCCTCCCAGAAAACTGAGGCCCCAGGAGGGGCTCCCATCTGCCCCTTCACCTTCCCTCTACCCCTCTCAACCTTCCCCAGTCCCAAGGAAGAATGGAGGTTCGGCCAGGGGGTTAGGAAGCAAAGCGGATTAGTCAGAGAAACAGAGGGTGAGGTTAATAGAGAGAGGTAGGCAGCTTGGAGCTCCCCAGCAGCAGTAGTTGTGCCTTATCTACGTTTTGATTCTTGTTCTTATACCTCTCAGCAAGCCTATGAGGGAACTTGACATGACCATTTTTTATCTTTCACAGCCTGTAATCTAGTTCTTCTCACCAAAACATTCTAGCTAGCTTCAAACTAGCATATCTGCACTAGACACAGCCAGTAAACTAAGGGCTACAGTAAGCCAAGACAAGAAACTCTTTCAAAAGAAGCCCTGCACATGTAATCTGAATTTGAATGACAAGGTAGTTGATTTTGTCTGTACCACAGGCAGCAACAAAGAAGAAGAGCAAAGATTAGGATGACCACTGAGCAAGGTCTGGGGAACCAGGAGGTACACTTCCTGTAGTCTTGACTAGTAAACCTTCCTAAAGCTCAGCTGGAAAAAAAACAGGGGGGGGACAGAAAGTCAGAGATCACCTCTGTAAAGCACTAACAGGTAAAAATGGTTCATCTCTGCAAGTGGTAAAGAAAAGGACAACACGTAAAAATGCTCCTATTACAGTGGGCATACTTAAATACCTTGCCATTGCCGTTCAGTAGCTCATATTTCCTCCTTGTTAAATTCAAACTTCTTGATATTGCAGATGCTTTGTGTTCAATTCAAATATACATGTAGCTGTATATATATATATATACACATCTTTCTTTTCATTTCAGTGAAAAGCATATTAACATCTTGCCCAGTCAGACATGTGAGAAGGCTTCTACTTATGTTTCCATTAATCAAAAACAGCTGCTACATGGCATGGCAGAAGTGAAAATTCTATTAAATAAAAAGCAGAAGAGGGAAAAGAGGAAAAAAAGGACCGAGCAAGTAAAAAGCAATATAACCTACAATGCAATTGAGGAAGGGAAAACATAATAGAAATAATCTTCCCTCCTATTTTATTTGATTGTTTTAAACATCAAGTCAACTCTTAAGTTTCTTTGTTGAATTTGGGTTGAGAAATCTAAGTATTCTGATGAGAAACAATGCACAGAAATCATCAACAGTTTGAAGCATCATGAAAAAGTGGGGCCTGCTTCACATGTTCACCTGAACATGAGCCAGCAGTGTGCCCAGGTGGCCAAGAGAGCCAATGGCATCCTGGCCTGCATCAGGAATGGTGTGGTCAGCAGGAGCAGGGAGGTCATTCTGCCCCTGTACTCTGCACTGGTTAGACCACACTTTGAGTACTGTGTCCAGTTCTGGGCCCCCCAGTTTAGAAGGGACATTGAGATGCTTGAGCGTATCCAGAGAAGGGCGACGAGGCTGGTGAGAGGCCTCGAGCACAAGCCCTACGAGGAGCTGGGATTGTTTATCCTGGAAAAGAGGAGGCTCAGGGGAGACCTTATTGCTGTCTACAACTACCTGAGGGGTGGTTGTAGCCAGGAGGAGGTTGCTCTCTTCTCTCAGGCAGCCAGCACCAGAGCAAGAGGACACAGCCTCAAGCTATGCCAGGGGAAATTTAGGCTTGAGGTGAGGAGAAAGTTCTTCACTGAGAGAGTCATTGGCTACTGGAATGGGCTGCCCAGGGAGGTGGTGGAGTCGCCATCCCTGGAGCTGTTCAAGGCAGGATTGGATGTGGCACTTGGTACCATGGTCTAGCCTTGAGCTCTGTGGTAACGGGTTGGACTTGATGATCTGTGAGGTCTCTTCCAACCTTGGTGATACTGTGATACTGTGTGTGATACATGCAGCTTTGTGGGCTAGGGGAGAATATCCAGTGTCAGTGAAGATCGAGAAATTCCCTTTCCAACTGTACCCATCCAAGAAATGTCTCACTTTCAAGGTCATGAGGTTCAGAAATTAATGTTAACACACATCCTATATCTTTTGCCTCTCAGAAATCCTTTGACAAAACAACTTCAGCTCCCTCCACTTCCAGTTGTCATCTGCCATAGTATTATAGCAGTTTATAGACTATGCAGAGTTTCTTGATTAAAATACATTAAAATGTCACTTCTTTCAAAAAGAGACAAAAAACAGCTTTTATGTCAGAATATCACTGCATTTACTTAGCTTATTTTTTCTATGGCCATATAGATATATACAAATTGGTCTCTGTTCTGTTTCTTTTTGGAAAAGACTATATTTGTTTTATTTCTTGGACTATCACATACATTGCTTTACATCTGCTTCTCTCCACCCAGGACAGCCAGTGACCTTGTATGTTAAATTGGACAAAATCTCAGCCTTAACCTCTCAAAGGGCTTTGCTCCATTATAGCTCAGATAACCAGAGAAGGAAAACTATGGTTTATAAAATTAGTGTATTCAGTTTGTAATGAGATAGAAATCTCATCACCTGTGATACTGGTGCTTACAGTTTATTAGGAGTACTGACATCCTGTTATTTTTAAACCACATTGTGTAGGTTAAGGTTTCCCTTACATAGAAACTGGTTTGGTCTTGGCATTACTACTCAACTCTCCTTTATGTTAACACATTTGTTGGTGAAAGAGAAAATGCACAATGCATAATTAAGAGCTTTGACAGGGTTGTAATTCACTTAAATGTCACAGGTATGCCAAGAAAAAATGTGGTGCAAAAAATCAATCTATAACCACACCAACATTCCTGCCTTGCACAGCCAGGAATCGAAGGAAAGCTTTATGGACAGAGATCTTTTTTCAGTTTGTTGGTTTTTTTTTTTTTTGCCTGTCTACACTATTTTTGTCATTTAAGTACAGATATCATGGTAAATCATAAGCCCTCAAAGTACCACTCAGGTTTTTATCTCTCTTACATTTACAGCCATAGGAAAAACAAACAAAAAAAAAAAAGGATAAAAAGTCTTTTCATTACGAAAATGCTTCCAGTTGAAATAAACAGGCAGTTTGGAACACTGGTCAAGCAGGTGTAAGCCATTTATTCAGAATGCTGATGTGGCAATGATGGAGTATAGTAACAATAACTTTTCACCAAAATTCATTACTTCCAAGGTAATGAAGAACAACAGGGAGAGTTATAAACCACTGCCCCTTTGAAAACAGGAGCTCCCAAGTTTTCCCATACACAAAGGCATTTGGGGGATGATGACTACAGCTAAGACCATAATTTAAGAGCTTCTGTCCAAATGTAACAACTTCAACAGACTACAGGACACACAATCACAAAGGCAGCTCTCACCCTGCACCTTGATTGTAATCGGTGAAATAGAAAGCCAACAGAAGTCAGGAGACTAATTTTAATTGAAGTAAAGGATGTTTTTAGGGAGAATAGTGCAGTATCACAGTATCACCAAGGTTGAAAGAGACCTCACAGATCAGAGCTCCCTGAGCCTCCTCCTCTCCAAGCTAAAGGAGGAGGAGTCATGAAGACCAAAGCAGACACAGGGTCACAATTAAGGAAGATGGAAGTATTAGAAATAAAAAAAAATTAGCAGAAGCATAGCTGCTGAACAAAAAAAAACATAGCAGAAGCACAGCTGTGAGAAAACACAGGAATTATTACTCTAACCACCATGGCCTAGTCTGGATTTGAAGCAAAGCTGGTGCCTCAAATAGCCTAAGGTATTACATCTGGTTCTTCAAACTAATTTGACCCTTTCGAGACAGACAAATAGTTCCTTGGGGAAGAGCATTGTTACATTTCAAAGTCCTAAAGTTAACCACCTACTGTCAATCAAGATAAAACAAGCACCCCAGCGAGTCATAAAATGCTAATTTTCCATTAGACAGCAAGGGGGAAACTGAGTACAAGAAATAACAACAAAATTATCTGTTAACAGAAACCAGATGGAATGGCAAACACTATTCAAAGAAAACTATTAACTTAATACTGAGAGAAAGAAATAACACTGTGTAGTAACCACAAAACATCTCAATATGGAGGCCAACCAACCATCAAGGTCAACGTAAGGAAGGTTAAATTGGTTAGGTTTCAGATTGCTTCATATTAAGTGAGGCTAAGATGGGAACTTGATGTTATATTAGAAAGAAATAGAAAAAAGATCCCCAAACAAGAGAATAACAAGCCCCATGTGGACAACAGACCAGCTGCTCAATAGAAGGTGCAGCAACCAAGCCCTGGAGGAACATATTAGACATTTATTCCTCTTCCCAACATACTCCTGTGACCTCAATGCTGCCTTCTGAAAAATTGCCAGATTCTGTCACTGGAGTGCTAGAGAGAGAAGAGAGTGAGAGTGTGAAGAGAGGACACTCCACAGTCCACACTAGGATTTACTGTAAGGTTTGTCTGGAAACACACCAATTCAAGTCACCACATTGCCACAGAAGAGCTCTAGTACTCAGAATTCAAACTGTTCACCACTTTTTAAATGAATACAGTTCAGTCTCATTAACATCTGGTATTGAAGAAAAGAAAGACTCAAGTTTCAAAATAATGGAACAAGTGCACACATCCCCAGTCCCAGAGGCCAAGTACACTAAAACTCACACGAGAAACGTAAGTCAGCAACTCCGATGGGTAAATTCAAGAGACAGAAAGAAAAAAATCTTCAAAACACATGTTTAAGGTATTAAAAAGTAACAAATAATTGAGTAAGATTGTTTAAAAAAAAAGAAAGACTCTCAATCCAGATATCACAAAATTACCATTCCTCTCAACACAATCAGATCACTATTTCAGCAGTATTATTTAGATTTTGCTTTTGAAAGCATTGTATCTCAGGAAAAAACAACAGAAAACCAACAGTGTGCCTCTTTGGTGGCTTTGGGTTTTGGTTTTTTTTTGTTTATTTATTTTTTTTTTTGATGGTGGTGGCATTATTTTTTATTGGCTGAGTAGTGAGGACAGCAATTTTTTCTTTCTTTCTTAGGACTGAAATTCAGGTGTTTGGTTTTTTTTTTCTGCCAAATGAGACTGCCACTTGCAGCAAGGCTGTCTGAAGTTATCACTTAGCTGGTGTAGAATGCTGAAGTACCTTTGTCTTACAAAGTGTGGGACAAGGCGTGTGGAATGGGGGGATGGGAATGGAGGGAAGGGAATTGGGGATAAACTAATCTTTCAGCCCTGAGCTGCTTAACCAAAGAAATAGGAAAAAAAATCACCCTCTCAAAATGCTCTTGTATATTACCTCACCTTATTGAGACAATAAGCTCCTATGACTTTAGGCACTTCTGGACAGCTTTACAGTACCCTTCTGGTGTCTGCAGAGAAGAACAAAATAAGAACTTGGAAGAAACACCATCTACAAATATGCTGCCCAGATGGGGTTGTTTAGCCTGGAGAAGAGGAGGCTCAGGGCAGAACTCACTGCTGTCTACAACTGCCTGAAGGGAGGTTGTAGCCAGGTGGAGTTTGGTCTCTTCTCCCAGGCAACCAGCAACAGGACAAGGGGACAGTCTCAAGTTGTGCCGGGGGAAGTATAGGCTGGATGTTAGGAGGAAGTTCTTCACAGAGTGAGTGATTTGCCATTGGAATGGGCTGCCCAGGGAGGTGGTGGAGTCACCGTGCCTGGAGGTGTTCAGGAAAAGACTGGATGGGGCACTTAGCGCCATGGTCTAGTTGATTGGATAGGGCTGGGTGATAGGTTGGACTGGATGATCTTGGAGGTCTCTTCCAACCTGGTTGATTCTATTCTATTCTAAGGTAATAAAATAATGCCAAAAAAGCCCTTAATCACGATCTTTATCTTTAATTCATTCATGTATAGCAGACAGAATAGAAAGTGATGCTGCTAATATATGGACACAGTACAAAAGAGCATTTTTAGCGAATGTGACCCTAAGAAAGAAATGCATGGCTTTTGCAACAAGTGCAAAGAATCTGTAAGCAAAACCAACATACCCAGAAGAAGTGATGTTTAAGGAAAAAAAAAAATCCTCATGTCAAAAACACATAAGGGAAGACATGAAAGGAAAGAAAAGCAATCCAGGAAAATACATCAAAAGGGAGACAAGGTGGGAAGAAAAGTGTAATCTGAAATTCTCTCTGTTCTTTACAGATTTATGACTATTAAAATATCCAGATAGAAAATAGGTGTGGGTTTTTTTATTCTTGTGTTTCTCAATAATTCACTGTAATAGTAACTTTGCAAAGTTCATCTCTGTTCTACAGCTGTGACTGAATTGTCTAACGATAATTGCGTATTTTTGCCCTTCTCCAAACCTTTTTCTAACACTGTCATGCAGTGGAAGAGTTTCCCCACTGACAGTGACTTATTTTCTGTTGTAGTTGATAGGATTCTTGTAGTGGTTTGATGTGGTTCAGCTTGAATGAGTTTGTGCGGTATATGAAGCATTATTTACAAAATAAGGGATGTATGGCTTAGTAGCTATGTCACTTGTTGCCATGCTGCATATGACAAAGGCAATTCTCTGTCACACCACTCTTATCACAAAAGCTTTAGTAATTTACATCATCTACTACCAGACACACTCGCTGAAAGCCATGGGGGCACAGTTATCTCTCAAAAGAAGAAAAGTGTGGCTAGATAGCAGTGCAGTTGAGTAATCTTAATGAAAGAGATGATGAATTGGGCTAATCAGAATCGTTGTTGCTAATTAGAGCCAGACTGCCTTTAACAGTGCAGTTAAAATCCAGTGACACCACTTGGAAATCAACACTTCAAAGCTTTGAGAATTATAGCAATCACATATGATTATTTAAGGGGAAGCTTAAACATGAGAAAAGTGGGCAAACTTGGAGGCAAGCCCTTTCTCTGCATTTCCAGGTACTCCTCATACCTCTGTTGAAAAAGAATTTAGGCCTCAGAAGGGAATAGCTCAATACCAGCTCTAGCAAAACAAGAGGCCAAAGATACACCACAGTTTCTGGCATCAGGGAGCTGTGTGCTTATGCTTTAATTGGCATTTTTATACACTCCTTGGACAAGACACTTCAATTTGTACTTCAGTTCTTCTAGGTCAAAACAGAGCAAGTAAAATTTTTTCTAGTCATGTAGGCTCACTTTTTTAGACTGAAAGTTTTGAGAGACCAAAGGTGTCCTTTTCTACATATTTACAATACTTAATACCTAGTCAAATAGGACATAGCATAAGAAGTCTTCAATGACATACAATGACACCGAAACAATAATGTTTAAGGAGTGAAAGTATCTGTTCTCAAAAGTGACTTTAAGTGAAGCACTGATATAAACTCCACAGAGACTCTAAATGTCACCAGAAACTTCAAGTGGAGCAGGCAAGCACCACTTTAAAAGCTGAGCTTGGCTGCAGAAGTCCAAAGAAGCATCTGTGTTTAAAAAAAAATAAGATAAGAAAATATTCCTGGACAAATCAATAGCATATGAATTACCTTGCAATAACTGATATCAAGATTCAACCTTTCAAAAGAAGCATACCATCAAGAACTCTTACAATGATACCTCAATGAAGGCAATCTTAGTTCAAGAAGGAAAGGCAGCCACACAGAAAATACAAGCTTTGTGCTAAGTCAGAATTCCTCCTGAGCCTGCATTCCTAACTCCTCGTTTTATTGAAAATGAGATCATCGCAGGCAAACATGACTTTTCTAACCAGTAAAAGAAAAAAACACTATTAACCTTTTGCTGTCTGATATACTTGAAGACTCTACTATCTTTCTGCTGAGATGGTTTGTCAGGCTAAAGTTTTTGAGGCAGCAGGGTGAGGAAGTCTGATGATAGGACAAGGAGTGATGGGTGGAAATTGAGGCACAAGAATTTTCATGGAAACATGAAGAGGAATTGTTTTCATTGTGAGGGTGCCATAACACTGGAACAGGCTGCCCAGGGGGGTTGTGGAGTTTCCCTCTCTGGAGATATTCAAAACCCACCTGGATGCACTCTTGTGTGATCTAGTATAGATGATCCTGCTCTGGCAGGGATGTCAGACTGTGTGCTAGTTTGAAGCTAACTAGAATGTTTTGGTGAGAAGGACTAGATCATAGGCTGTAAAATGAAAACAATAGTGATGTCTACTTCCCTCACAGCCTTGCTGAGATGTGTAAAGAAGAAAAGCAAAATATAGATAAAATCACTTGCTTTCTTCGCTCTGGGCTTTGCTCTCGGCTCTTTGCCTGCTGGGGAGCTGGGGCTGCTGGCTGAACTCCATCTTGCTTTCTAACCTCACGTTCCATTTGCTTTTAGCTGATTCACCTTGCTTCTTAATCCCCCTGGCCGAGCCTCCATTCTTCCTTGGGACTGGGGTAAGGTTGAGAGGGGTAGGGGGAAGGTGTGGGGGTGATTGAGAGCCCCTCCTGGGGACTCAGGTTTCTGAGAGGGGAGTTGTGTTTCTGTATTACTTTTTTACCTTGTAAATTTCTGTCTATAACTGTATATACTGTAAATATCTGCTTGTATATTGTGCCAGCTGTAAATATAAGCTTCATTCATATTTCCAGAGCTGGCTGAGTCTAGTCTGGGTGATTTCCAAAGTGTGGGGGGGTGGGGAGCACCCAAACCACCACAGACTGGATGATCTTTCAAGATCCTTTCCAGCCCTTGACATTCTGTGTGATACTGTGAAGCTATTTAAAACTCAGTTTGAAGTTGAATTTTCTCTTGAGATCTTTGCTTACAAAGCCCAGGCCATACTATTTTCATAGCTGTTTGCCAGACAAACAAACCAACCAAAACTACCAACCAGTATTACTGTTTGATGGAGTTTATCCAAATCAGACATTAAACATTTTGTGACTACGGATCAGAGTTTGTGCTAAGGAGGAGGAAATAAATATCAAATGGAGTTTTATAAAAAAATGTATTAAATATATGGGGGGTTTTGTTTGTTTTGTTCGTTGTTGTTGTTTTGTTTTGTTTTTTAAGAATTGCCATTCTGGCTATGCTCCTTTTCTCTTGAATTCTTCCATTTTCAGCATGGGAAAATCAACAAGAAAAAAAAAAAAAATCAACATTCTTACTATTAAACTAATCATTGAAGAAAGTCTGAGTACACCTAATAGCCTAGGGAAAAAAAAAACACCAAGCAAACAAACAAAATCCAAAGTCAAGGTCTTTTTCAAATGAAGCTTAGATACAAGAAGTTACCAAAAGAAAATTAGAACAATTAGGTAAATAAGTTGGAAGATTCAATTTTTATTTTAAGAAAATTAAGACAAGTAAATTAAGTTTTAAATTATTGTCAGACATTATCATTTTAACTTGATTGTTAAATCTATATGCACATGGATGTTTGGTCAAAATGTGCCTAGTATCAAGAATACCTGGTTTTGAAATCCTTCTCTCTATTGCACTCTAAAAGTAGCCTGGTCCCAAAGCTAAGGATTGATGGAATACAGTTCAACTAATCACTGTGGAGCATCAGCTGTTGCTTAAAACTGCTTTGCTAACAGGGGACTAGAGGCTGAGTAGTGCAACAGCAGTTTATAGCAAAGGTGCCAGGAAATACTCACAGTATCACAGTATCATCAGGGTTGGAGGAGACCTCACAGATCATCAAGTCCAACCTTTTACCACAGAGCTCAAGGCTAGACCATGGCACCAAGTGCCACGTCCAATCCTGCCTTGAACAGCTCCAGGGATGGCGACTCCACCACCTCCCTGGGCAGCCCATTCCAGTGTCCAATGACTCTCTCAGTGAAGAACTTTCTCCTCACCTCAAGCCTAAACTTCCCCTGGCACAGCCTGAGGCTGTGTCCTCTCGTTCTGGCGCTGGCCACCTGAGAGAAGAGAGCAACCTCCCCCTGGCCACAACCACCTCTCAGGTAGTTGTAGACAGCAATAAGGTCACCCCTGAGCCTCCTCTTCTCCAGGATAAACAATCCCAGCTCCCTCAGCCTCTCCTCGTAGGGCCTGTGGTCAAGGCCTTTCACGAGCCTCGTCGCCCTTCTCTGGATACGTTTAAGCATCTCAATGTCCCTCTTAAACTGGGGGGCCCAGAACTGGACACAGTACTCAAGGTGTGGTCTAACCAGTGCAGAGTACAGGGGCAGAATGACCTCCCTGCTCCTGCTGGCCACACCATTCCTGATGCAGGCCAGGATGCCATTGGCTCTCTTGGCCACCTGGGCACACTGCTGGCTCATGTTCAGGCGGGTATCAATCAGCACCCCCAGATCCCTCTCTGTCTGGCTGCTCTCCAGCCACTCCGACCCCAGCCTGTATCTCTGCATGGGGTTGTTGTGGCCAAAGTGCAGCACCCTGCACTTGGAGCCATTGAATGCCATCCCATTGGACTCTGCCCATCTGTCCAGGCGGTCAAGGTCCCGCTGCAGAGCCCTTCTGCCCTCCAACCCAGCCACATCAGCCCCCAGCTTGGTGTCATCTGCAAACTTGCTGATGACTGACTCAATGCCCTCATCCAGATCATCTATGAAGATGTTAAAGAGGATGGGGCCCAGCACTGATCCCTGAGGGACACCACTAGTGACTGGCCGCCAGCTGGATGTGGCACCATTCACCACCACTCTCTGGGCTCGGCCCTCCAGCCAGTTCCTCACCCAGCACAGAGTGTTGCCATCCAAGCCGTGGGCTGACAGCTTAGCCAGCAGTTTGCTGTGGGGGACAGTGTCAAAGGCCTTGCTGAAGTCCAGATAGACCACATCCACAGGCCTCCCCACATCCACCAAGCAGGTCGTACCTGATCATAGAAAGAAATCAGGTTGCAGAGGCAGGATCTGCCCTTCCTAAATCCATGTTGGCTGGACCTGAGCCCTTTGCCATCCCTCAGGTGCGCTGTTATCACCCCCAAGATAACCTGTTCCATCAGCTTCCCTGGCACTGAGGTCAGGCTGACAGGTCTGTAGTTCCCAGGTTCCTCCATCCGACCCTTCTTGTGGATGGGGATCACGTTGGCCAGTTTCCAGTCTCCTGGGACCTCTCCGGTGAGCCAGGACTGCTGGAAAATGATGGAGAGCGGCTTGGCCAGCTCAGCTGCCAGCTCTCTCAGCACCCTGGGATGGATCCCATCCGGTCCCATGGACTTGTGGGTGTCCAGATGGCTCAGCAGGTCCTGAACTAATTCTTCAACTCAGAGAACTACAGAGCAAGAAGGCCAACCTCTATGCTGGGCAAGTTTTGTGAATCACTCACTAGTAGTCCAATGAATAAATCTTTTACATTGCAGCTTTTGTGAAGGAAAGGTCTTTCACAAATTAAACTGTTTGGGATTTCCCCCCTTATCCTTTGGAAGCATTAATAAGCACATAGACTCTAAGATACTTTGGAATGGGATTTTAATAAATTCCTTTTGTAAACTAGGTAATATAGGCTGATTACTTCTGTGTTTTCTAAACTGCTACAAGCAGAAGGAAAGGCTATCACATGGTAAATATCTGACTAAAGGTTTAGGAGTGGAGGGTTGTGGTTTTGTTTTAATTTTTTTGGTTGTTGCTTGTTTGTTTTTGCATTAAAATCAGTTTTCACAGCAGAATAAAGCCACCAGTAGAGTGTCACAGGAACAGAATTAATACAAAACAGCTTGAGAAGCATTAATAATGAGGTGGAAAAGTTTTCCTCCTGTACAGCTTCCTGTCATTAGCCAAGGCAAGGTGCAGAACCACCTTATTGTATTGACTAGTAAAACAGCAGATTACATTCAGGCTGGATAAATGTCAAATGACAATCTGAATTTTACATATTCAAAGCTGCAAGTCCAGGTACTTAGGAATACAACTTTCAGATTATAAAATTAATTTCACAGAAACATCTGCTCAGCACTTGATTGTGGAATAAAAACCCCAAGTGTTTGCAATTAAGGAAAGAACAGAAAACAAGTCAGGAAACCATTACCTTCTACAAACCAAGAGATGTAATTTTAATACTATGTGCAGTTTTCATCCCATAGAAGCCAAACGTGAGCCAGTAAGACTGAGAAGGATATGAAAAGGATACTGGGGTGACTGAATGTAATAGTGGTTTCCATGCAAGAAATTATTAAACAGAGAAAGCAGAATCAGAATGGTGACAGAGAAATAACTAGGAAAGGATCTCCTGCCTCTCCAGTAATGGAGAAAATGGAGCGTCCAAGGAAAGGAGCATTTCAGAACAAAAAGACGTTATCTTTTTGCACAGTCCATAGTTACTGGTGGGATTCTGCCTCATGTGGGTTTGGCTGCTCAAAGTTTTATGTAGGTTCAGAAAATAGAGATTAGTGGAACAGAAGAGTGAGCTATAAATCAGTGAAGGCTGAGAACAATTTCTGGAGAGGCATTATTGAATGGTTGCTAATATGGGTACTTTTAGCCATATTACATAATTACATTTTTAGACCACTCCCTAAGCATCATCTGTGGCTCATTGCCACAAAGTGCTTTGGTCCAGTCTGGTACAACAACTCTTAAGTTCTCAATTTTAGCTATGATGTTGACTTTGTTGACAAAGCATTCCTGTTACCACGAGCATGACAGACTGTATGGGACTTTGAGTCAGTTCTCTGGAATAATCATCTGTGAGATACACATTTATTGCTGAAGGACTCAAGAAAACACTATTTCATATTCCCATAAGAGATGATTCTCTCCAAAACTTGAATTTAAACCTTAATAAAAGTTGAAAAAAAGGCAAATCAGAAAACAGTGATGCATGACAGGAAGGGAAGGGAACAGGGAGGAGGGGGGAAAAAAAAACCACAAAAGAAAACAACACAAAACCAAAGAAGGGAAAAAACAAAAATGAAAAGATGCTTCCAGCATCTGAACTACCTATAGCGCAGGTATGCAGTCAGATGAAACAGCCCTAAGCTGACCCTATTAAGAAGGCTATGGTCTGCTCCACAAGATGACAAAAACTTATTTGCAAATCCCAAACTGAAAATAGATGCTGTCAGTTCCCTCCTGACCTCCATTTTCTCACTGCTTTAAAGCTGCCAGTCTTCACTAACTTCACACAAACTCCTCCAGAAGCACAGGAAAGGCACAACGGCTAGCAGTCTCCGCAGATTCCAACACATAGTCCAGTTAGATCTCTAAGTCAGACCACCTATCTGTATTCATGATTTTGTACCTAAGCCCAAGGTCATAAGCATCTGTCTGCCAGCATTTCCAAAACGTGTTGAAATGTCTTTCTATTAGCTTTAAGATCAGATGTTGTGCTTGTCTAGAGTCATCTCACTTCAAAATTGTTCTCTAAATATCACCAAAACGCAAATATGACTGGAGAGCTCCAAAGCACCACTGTAGTCCATGTTATCATTTATTGTGCACAAAACCTTGCAAAACATCAAAACACTACTTTACCTCCAGATTGTTCATTTGCAGTTACTTCAAGATAAATACATAGAGAAACAAGACCAAACCAGAACTGTATACCCGATAGTGCCTTACTGAGCCTTATGGCCAAGACTGGCTCTGAGGCAGTGTAGCTCATCTCTGCACTCAAGAACTAGCACAGATTTTGGATAGGGCTTGTCTGTATCAACAGTCAAGCCCTGAGTTATGTGACTTGCAGTCAGTCTGTGGAGATGCACATGATTTGCTGACAGCCTTTCATCTCCACCAAATTCACATAGGGTCACTTCCCTATTGGAAGCTTTGTAAATAAAAAGCTTTTCTAAATAAAAATGTTTTCCTCACTCTGAGCTGATAGAGCAAATTTTGAAGATATTTTGATCCTGAACATATGAAAGTTGCTTATCTACAGTGTCATAGCCCATCCAGGTGACTCACATTTCATCTGCATGAGAACTTTGAGGAATTTCTAAACTACGTATATAACTCTGAGCACTTTCAGCTTGCACATCAAATGAGAACTTCATACCTGGGCCCAAACTGGTTTAAGCCAGAGGTGAGTATGCTTGAGTTCCCTCTATGCCAGTAAGGCTGTAATTGCCTTTTGGTGCTACAGTGATGGCAACAAATCTTATTTGATTACTGAAAAACGTATGGGTGATAGGGGAGCTGAGTACAGGCAAAATCTCAGTGTGGATAGTTTAAACAAAGCAATAAAGAGATGCTTTTAGAAACCTTCATTTTAAACTAACACCACATCTGCTCACTATATTAAACATGCAATGCAAAAATAACTCTTTCTTACCCATACCCTTGCTATACTGATGACTCTGTACTCCACATGTAACTAATTAGTAAAGCAATAAAATACACTTTAATATTACAAAAACATTGAAAAACAAATAAACTATTAAATTTTAAATCACATAATCCTCAAGCTGTCTCTTAATATCACTGACTTCAACAAAGTAACTGAGTGCATGGGACCCTCACAAGTTCAACAAAATCACATAAAGAGTTCTGCTCTTTCATGCAAAAGCATTTAATGCATTGAAAGATCATTGCAAATGAGTATTAGGCTCTCACCAATTTCATGATAAATATCTGCAAATTCAAGTAGCAGATCAATTCTCATTGTATGCAGTGCATATAAATTTCAAGAACTTTATCATGTGACATCAAAAGGAACCTTTTAAGTGAAGTCAACATTTCTAGTTATTTAGATATCCTAAAACACTGAGGTATCCTCCCATCCTCAAAGCTGATATGACAAAATATTGTCACTCCTAACTGTTAACAAGAGGAAAAAAGAAATGTCACTAAGTATTGTATTCTTTTGTACATGCAAACTCTATCTAGGTGATCAAGTCATCTTGGAAGACAACATACTGGCAGGCGGCGTACATTTAAGCCTCACCAAAAGCACGTGATAGTTAATCTCCTCCTGAGGGATTTCACATAAAGCTGACAATTTCTGCTTCCACCAGTAATGCTTATTTACTAAACCCTGGATTGGACTTCAAGCTATCGTTTCAAAGATAAAAATGACTTGTCCCCCACAGAAAGGCACCATTTCATCCTAGTTGTCTGGCAGAAACAGATTTTTGATTTTTGCACTTTCAAGTTTGGAGATTTTAACAGCTCACCTAACTAAATTCTTCCCTAAATCTAAACAAACCCCCAAGCAGGGAAGGCAGGCAGACAGGACACACACACACACCAGTGCAGCTAGCAGCCAGAAGCAGCATACATACTTCAGACACACAAAGCAAGTAACATTTGAACATTCTTGCTAAATGAGACTATATGTTTGTATACCTCCCTCTCTCACACGTGCACAAACCCACACATTACACAGCAAATAATGCTCACAGATCGGAACAAAGACCCTTTGTTATTGTTCCACGAGGTTTTGCAAAATCCCCTTCTTTGTCTAAAACTGAACCAAGAGTGCTGCTCAAGCCCTGATGATCTAAATACACAAAGCTTGTACACAGAAGGAATACAGATTTCGTTTAGCTCAATTAATACCATTGTTAAATACAGGCAAGCTTTGGAGAAGTGATGCCCCAATTTACAAGTATCTTTATTCAGAAAATTTAAGAAAAGTAGTAAATACTGCAGCCATTCAAAGGCAGGCACTCTAAAAGGACACAATTGGACTTTAGGGCTTATCACATCCAGCTGTGTTTTCACAGAATCTCTTCTGGTTACCTCACCCCACACAAAAGTGCTAGTACCAACATAATTAAAAAGCCAGATTAAACAAAAACAACTCTCCGAAATTCCTAAAACCAGCAAGTTGTCTCTCTGCTTTTAATTCCCAGCACCTTCAGAAGGTTTGCATGATGAAGGTGTTTAAAAAAAACCTCAGTAACTTCACAATTAGAACTGAACAAAGTAATCACAGTAAAAGGGATTGTTCATGTAGCACTCTAACGAGGAGCCTCGACAGCAGCCTCTCTTGACAGGCTGCCCTTACGTACATATTCATTTTGGAGGGCTTAGTATCATCCCTATAACTGAATTGTGAAGCTAAGATACTCTGCTGACAAGACATTCTCCTACCTGAAGCTTCATTTTCCAGCATGAACGCATGTGTGTATCCTCAGCGTAGCTTTCCCTGATTGCATGACTCCTGTTATCCAGACTAAGAGGGAGGGAGCTGTGTAAGCAGAGCTGCTGAGTGCCCTAGATTTGCCTGCAGATGACGAGGAAGAGTTGGTGCTGTACTTGCCTGGGCTTGTTTAAGCCCCCTAAATATAATACCAGTGTAGCGAAACTAGACTAACTACTTCCTCCAGCTGATCCCAGTGAAAAGAGCTTGTGATGAATAATGTATGAAAGCTTGCTTCTTTGCAGCAGCTGATGTCCACCTCTCTCTTTCTAAAAAGCAATCCCTAGCAATTTTGTGCTATGAAGCACAAAATTCTCCCAATATTCAAAGAGCAAGAAGGATGCCCCTCCCAAATCCATTTTTTTTCTTCTACGCATTAGCAAATCAATGGATCTGGTGATTTATTAAAATTCTTTTTAACATAAAAATCCATGCAGCTAAAAGTCAAAGAATGCATGACAAGCACAGAACTACATCTCTGAACTATACAATGCTAGTAAATTCAGTTGCTTAGTAGTATTTTTTTCTTATTCTTAATGGCTGTGATGCAAGAGAAAATGAATATTGAAGACAGAAAAATGTGTGATGGACCTGAAAATACTACAGCACAGAAAAAGTGGAAAAGAAAATGCTCGCTGTAGCTGGCAAGTTCAGATAATGAAAAGACTGCTTAGGAGAACTTAGTGGGTGGAAGAATATGTGGGATAAATTAGGAGAACTTAGTGGGTGGAAGAATATGGGGGATAAATTCACATGCTTCTTCTCTTGAAGCAACAGATTTCGCTATGTCAGTACAACTTTGTAAGCTAATTACATAACTCATTTTCTGATACTCTTCCAAAGAATGAGCACAGGACCCATTTACAAGTGTTTTACTTGCAGGCACCACGATTGCCATAGGCAAATGTCAATACATGCCACTTGTGGATTCAGTTCTGTTTCTCAGAATTGTTTTGCTTTGATTTCATTGTTAGATATGCAACAAATTATTTGGCAACTCGTTATCAGTTGCGTGCAATCCAAGTGACATAGCTGTCCAAATACAACTGATGAGGCTCTCACAAGCTGGCAGTTTCCTGTAAAGGAAATGTGGCTTTAATGTGTCACCTCCAGTGACAGAACGTGTGCAGCTTCCCCAGCTGTTGTCTGCGGCTCTTCAGTTTGGGCACAGCATAACCTCTCCAGATATCTGAGGCCACATTTCTCAGGTCACATCAAATTTCAGAGACAGTCGCTGCTTTCCACACCTGCCTCAGGTAACTAACAGAACATGAGAGATAAAAGGTGAAGACAAAGGAGAGAGACCAAAAAGAAAGGGATATTCAATACATAAGTCACCTAGTTCTCAGTCATGACTGTTGCTTTCTAAGGACTCCTCTTTCACCTCTGCTAAAGATGATCCTCTTGTAAGGACAAAGCTAACCTTAGGACTCTCCAGATTACATTATCCACATAGTTGCAGTTATTGTCATTCTTTCTTTGAGATACCTTCCAACCCTGGGCATGCTATACACACCACATGGCAGAGGAGAGGATTTCCTTAGGCTTCAGCTGCACTTTTTTACCAGACCAGCTCCATTTTCTCACCTTCATCAATTCCCTAATTCACCCACTTCTAAACTGAGATTTTCAGATGGCTGTACCCCATTCAAAATCACTTACACAAAACTGCAGCCAGAACAACTCCGTACATACTTTGTTTCTCAGATTTTCTCTCTCATTGTCAAGAAGAACACCCTGAGCTAGATGCACCATTTGTCTCATCCATCAGTTGGTCTCATATCCTTGAGCACTCAGCCTAACTTGCTGTTCACACCCTCCCTACTCCCAGATTGAATGTTGTTGGTTTTGAAAGCAAAAGTACAACCTAATCAAATCCACGTGAACATTATCAGATTCATAAGGAAGGCTACGAAACTACTTATCAATATCATATCGCTAAGCCACAAAGAGGTTTACCATTTAAAACACAAGGGCTTAATGTCTTTCTCTAGCATATGCATCAAGGTTTTAAAAATGGGAACCAAGAAGCTTCCAGAGAATTAGCAGGGCTTCCAAAAGTGAGAAAGCAGGGGCTCTATATAAACCCATCTTTGAACCATGAACTACAAGGTAAGCAAACAGTCTGAACCTAACAGATGTAAGAAGGACTACTTCATGAGGAACAGTTGAAGGACCTGAGGTTGTTTAGTCTTCAAAATAGGAGGCTGAGGAGAGACCTCATTGTCACACACATTGGGGGTGCATGTCTCTTGTTATGTAAACAAGTGACAAAGCAAGAGACCCAAGTTGTGCAAGAGGAGCTTCAGGTTGTATACTAGAAAAAAATTCTTCACAAAAGATGTTATCAGGCATTGGAACAGGCTGTCCAAACAGCTGGTGGAGTCATCATCCCTGAAGGTAAAAGACATGTGGATGTGGTGCTCAGGGACATGGTTTAGAGGCAGTGATTTATCAGCAGTCCCGGGATTGTGAGCTCTAGGGGAGCAGTTAGACATGATGATCTCAAAGATTTCTTCCAACCTTGAGAATTCTATGATTCATAGAGAAATCTGTTTCTGCACAGGAAGCTAAAAGGACTACACCTTCTTAGAGGAAACAATCATATGGCACAGCCACACTAGAAACAAATAGCAGTAGATTAAACATCTGAAATAAACCATTTATAGTGGAACACATTTAAATAGTTTTGAAACCGTATGATATATTCACTTCTCTGCAACTGACAATCTCAGAAATCACAGCAAACACTAAATGATAAGCTGCAAGATTAGCTTTAGCCACATCAGGGTTCAAAACTCATCTTGGCATTTCCATGTCATATAAGCTTTGATTTAGCAAGAGAATATTCTTCCCTATCTGTGTCAGCCTTACAGACTGTTACACACCCTCAGAGTGGTGCCTGGTTTGGGTTCACATGGGACTTTGCAAACAAAATTTCTGCCATAGTTTCACCTGGGCAACTGCACTGCTATGAATTCACTCTCCAGGGGTTTTTAGTATCTTAAATATCTGTAATACAGTGCTGAATTCTGATTTTTTTTCCCCCAGAAATTCTAACATTGAGACTAATCAAAATGAATCACTGGAAAGGAGGCAGAATAAACACTTATTTGTAAGGCTTTATATACAGGGAACTGCATATAGAAGCTCAGTTAAGAATTTCACACAGACCTTTGGATATTTACCCTTTTCCTCTTAGTACTTCAGGAAGTTAGGTCAAAAGTTATGAAAGTTGTTTTCTAAATTCAGTAAGTAGTTTACTATCAGTAGGAAGAATCACACAAACAGCATGCTGAAAGAGAAATCCAGTTTAATTACATTCTGCACCAGAGTTATGTCAATGGACTCTCAGGAGCACTATGTTTACAAATGGCCTATGGGACTACTCCCAGGTGTTATGACTAAGTTTCTGGGAAATGTAAACCAGAGCACAAGCAGAAGAGTGTTAGAATAATTAAATGCTTTTCATTATTTCAGAAAATTCTCTCTATTATCCAACAATTTCCATTTAAAACATAACATGAGGAAATTAAAGCCTGCCTACCTTCTGAAAAGGGTCCTTCACAGGGATGTAAATTAAAAAAAAAAAAGTTTTTTTTACTTTTTGTGTTTCTTAAAATCTTAGAATCTCAAATGATGAGATTTCCACTAAAAATCTGTTTGTCCATTTAAAAACAAGGACCTATACACAAATCTCTGCATTTCTATCTACTATAGGTTCAGGAAAAATCCTCACACCACTGGAAACACAAATATTCAAAGTCTAAAGCCACTTAAACAAACAACTTCAAAGTGATATAACTTCAGGGATTTTTTTTTTATTACATATTTGACTATTTAAGGTTAACATACACTAGAGTCTTGCATCCTCAAAACAAAGCAACTTCTTGTGCGTCCCCCCTCCCCCCCCCAAAAGACTATTTGATCATTTGATTAAATATTAGAATGTAACCAACACATCGTTTGTTAATTTTTTGAAGCTAAAAAGGGCAGTTTAAGAATTAAAGGCATTCCACTGAACAGCTTTATATTTCATTTTAAATGAACAGCAGTTTGTAGCATTCTCCTGCATGCCTGAACAATCACGTTTGCACTGTGAAAGGAAGAGATGCAGGAGTGGCCTCACCACAGCAAGAGGTGTGCATGGCAAAATCATCTTTCATTCATGTGCACTTATTAGGTGGAACTTCTGCTAGGGGCCAAGCTGAATCATTTTGGTTAAGTATTTAGCTACTGGCTGGCCAGTTAATTTTACAGTCAAATTTTGTACAGTCTATTTAGTTTCTCCCATTTTTAAATAACTGCAACCTCCTGGGGAAATTCTCTAGCAGACCATCTGCTCATTTCCTATAAATCCTCCTTTCAGACCTTACGCAAATTTCCAAGCTGCCAATCAGAACTTCTTTGATGTCTGGGTGAAAAAAACCCACAACTACTCTGGCCTGAAGCCTGCAGTACAAAAACATTAGTTATCCCTAGAATGTTAAAATCATGGTAGCAAAGGAGATCATTTCTCTGCAGCACAGCTCAAGCAGCAGATAACCCCTTAGTGGGATGAGCACTTATGGTCCTCCCTGACCACAGGTTAGGAAAGGGTGGTCACAGTTCAGGAACAGTTCATGTAGCATTTTTAACTAACTAGACTCTCTCCCAAGTTTCTGTGTATCAAAGCACCTTTTTTTGTGATCATCTGAGTTGGTACTGCCTGAGAACAACTAATGGACATTTCCTGGGTTTAACCCTGTGATGGTTTGGGTATCCCCTGCCCCCCCACACTTTAGAAATCACCCAGACTAGACTCAGTCGGCTCTGGAAATTTGAATGAAGCTTATATTTACAGCTGGCACAATTTACAAGCAGATATTTACAGTATATACAGATATATATACAGAAATATACAATGTAAAAAGGTAATACAGACACAACTCCCCTCCCAGAAACCCGAGTCCCCAGGAGGGGCTCTCAACCACCCCTCACCTTTCCCCCTACCCCTCTCAACCTTACCCCAGTCCCAAGGCAGAATGGAGGTTCGGCCAAGAGGATTAAGAAGCAAAGGTGAATTCAGCCAAAGCAAATGGAGGGTGAGGCTAGAAAGCAAGATGAAGCTCAGCCAGCAGACCTCATCTCTCCCCAGCAGGCAAAGCAGAAGACAGAACAGCCCAGCACGAAGTGCAGAGTGAAGTGACTTTATCTAATGTTTTGCCTTTCTTCTTTACACATCTCAGCAAGACTGTGAGCGAAGTAGACCTCCCCATTGTTTTCATTTCTCAGCCTATTATCTAGTTCTTCTCACCAAAACATCCCACCTATGCTCAAACTAGCACAAACCCCAAAGAAGGGTGGAGGAAATAAAAAACAATTTGGACGGCAAAGCAAAATGGGAAAAGACTGAATAGGAGATGCTAAATACCAAGGAGTGTTTCTTGTCTGTGTATGCACATAACCATGCTTGTGCAAGCACCACACTGCTCCTTTCTGGGTTGTGAAACACTGCAGGCTGCACAGATCAGTGTTACACACCAGACATTTCCCAAACAAACAAGGCTGGAGGGCATTTCAGCAATCAGGAATACACTGAAGGAGCTAACAGACTTGGATCCAGTAGATGTTTCTTTAAGCCTATGCAAATTTCACAGTAAAAGAAAAAAGAGGTGAAGATTTCATCCCTACTTTTAACGAGATTAGCACCAGCACTGAAACACTCTAACAAGCGTTAACAAATACCACACAACGTCCCAATGGTTCTGTGGAATAGGCAGAAAGGCAGCTGTACCTGTGGATAGGAGCTGACTTTTAGTTGCTGCATGTGCCTTATTCAAACATATGCCACTGCAACAGTAATTTCACAATGCTGCAAAGCAGTATAATAGTGCTTTACCCTAGTACTGCGAGTGTCACTAATGTACTTACAAAGTAAGAGTGAAGAATAACAATATGGCTTCAAGAATTTTTTTCAAAAAGCATTAAATGATTGATTGCAAAAGAAAAAAAAAATTAATCAAACCAAATCCCCAAAAAGCACTTCAGAATAGAGACAACTGGTTAATTGAATGGTTGAACCTGGTGATCCTAAAGGTCTTTTCCAACCTGAACTATTCTGTGATTCAAGACTCTATGAAATGAAAAGGTTAAGCAACTAAGGAGCATATAAAGCTTCCTAAATGGTTTGGTTTTCCATCACATCTATAGTTTTGGCCCTTTGTTCTGTTTGTTTGTTCATTTTCCCCTCAGAAAAATATTGCTGAGTTCAGAATAGTGGATTGCACAAAAGTTGCCTCCAGTGAGACTGCACATGCAGGAACTAATGAAGACATATTCTCTAACATTTGAGAAATCTAAGGGAAAAAAAAAAAAAAGGTAAAACCCAGAACTTTGTGATAAAGAGGAACTGTAAAAGCTTCCTCAGAAGTTCCAAAAAAACCCACCAAACCCCAAAACAAAAACAAACAAACAAAAAACCATAAAACAGCACACACAGAAAAAAACACACCAAAACCCCCACAACAAACAAACAAACAGTTTGGAAGCAGAGCAGTGGGGTTGGGCAGAGAGTAAAACTGAAAACACTTTCAGGAAATAAGCAGTTGCCACCAGTCCTACTCGGCATGAGACCAGTTGCACTAAAGGAGTTAAAAATGCTCATAAACCTCGGAGCAACAGCAATGCTCTCTGCTGTATCTACACATTCAACAGGAAATACAGGTTTATAGATAAAGTGGGGGAAAAAAAATAATAGACCTAAACAGAGTGACATGGACATGAAGCAAAGCTCTGAATGGAAGAACAATACAGCACAGCCATGCAGGTTGTCTTTTCCTCCCTAGGCGCATTCATAGGAAAGGCCTCGTTTCCCATGGAAACTGCAGGCTCCTACACTTAGGTAAGTTCATTCTAGCAACCATAAGAAAGCATTCAAACCAGCCTTCTTCATTTGGGCTCCAGAACACACAGAATCAACAGTGTAAGAGAAGGCTGTAATATAGAATAGAATCAATCAGGTTGGAAGAGACCTCCAAGATCATCCACTCCAACCTATCACCCAGCCCTATCCAGTCAACTAGACCATGGCACTAAGTGCCTCATCCAGTCTTTTCCTGAACACCCCCAGGGATGGTGACTCCACCACCTCCCTGGACAGCCCATTCCAATGGCAAATCACTCTCTCTGTGAAGAACTTCCTCCTAACATCCAGCCTATACTTCCCTCGGCACAACTTGAGGCTGTGTCCCTTTGTCCTGTTGTTGGTTGCCTGGGAGAAGAGACCAACCCCCACCTGGCTACAGCCTCCCTTCAGGTAGTTGTAGACAGCAATGAGGTCACCCCTGAGCCTCCTCTTCTCCAGGCTAAACAACCCCAGCTCCCTCAGCCTCTGCTCATAGGGTTTGTGTTCCAGG
>WAAF01012405.1:0-116186 GCA_013400475.1 Tricholaema leucomelas | reverse complement strand
GACCTCTCCAGTGAGCCAGGACTGTTGATAAATGATGGAGAGTGGCTTGGCCAGCTCATCTGCCAACTCTCTCAGCACCCTAGGATGGATCCCATCTGGCCCATGGACTTATGAGGATTCAAGTGGCTCAGCAGGTCCCTTACCTCCTCTTCATGGATTAGAGGGGGACTATACTGGTCCCTGGCTTCACCTGCCAGCTCAGGAGGCCAGTTGTCCTGAAGACAACCTGTCCCACTATTGAAGACTGAGGCAAAGAAGGTGTTAAGCACCTCTGCCTTTTCCTCATCCTTTGTCACTATGTTCCCCTCTCTATCTAATAAGGACTGGAGGTTGTCCTTGACCCTTCTCTTGCCATTGATATATTTGTAGAAACATTTTTTATTGTCCTTGACAGCTGTAGCCAGCCTAAGTTCTAAATGGGCTTTTGCCTCCCTAATTTTTCTTCTACAAGACCTAGCAACATCCCTGAACTTTATCTGGGCATATTACTCATTTCTGCAATTCTCCCTGCTAACTCCTGCAGAAGACACATCTCCCACACCAGCTGAGCTCAGGATGCAAATGGGAGAAGGTGTTGTCTTGCTACAGACACGCTCTCCCCACTTGTTTCAGGCTTTGTTGCAGGGAAAGGGGTTGGTTTCTGGCTTTCTGTCTTACCCAGTCTATTGTCACCTACTAGCATTTCCATAGTAGTCTGGGATTTAGCTCACCAGAAAAAAGGATTTAGGAAGTTGCAGTGAAGTCACAACTGGAGATGAGAACCTCAGTGGGGCTTGAGGATGGGATCGGTGCCATTTACCTCTACAGCAGGTAGAGATCAATTTTCCCTTTGAAGTCCAGCACTGCCAAGATAGGTAGTGGTGAACTGAAGGATGATAACTGGAGCATCATCAAACTCCTAAAAGCAAGAGCACTACAAACTGCCTTGCAATTAAGATGCTTGCATTTCTTTCCATCCCTCACTCTCTCCAAACATTTTCAGTGCTGTAGGAAACACCCCACTGGAAGAGATTAAATAATTGTACCCATAAGTTTATCTAAAAAGTGGATGACTTAACTTGTTTGTAACACATCAATAGGTCCAAAAGCACAACTCAAGAGCTTGTTTCAGTTAACACTACCAACCAGACGCTGGGACCTGAAGCCAGAAAACCTCAGAATTAAAAGGAAAAAAAAACAGTTGAGTGTGATTTCTGTAAACTGTGGTGCTGGGTAACATTTTACTACCAAACAGGATAGAAGATTTACTCTTCACCTTCAAGTTGAGGTTGGAAGCTAAAATGCCTCTTCAAAATACCATGAGTTAAGGGGATAATGTACATTGGGTTTACTTACTCTTCTAACACAGGTCATTACAAATCAGATGTGGTCTACCCTGCTGGCCTTCGATATCATAAGTTTCAAAGGAGTCATTAAAATAAAACAAGTCATTCTCAGCCAGACTGATGGGCTTGGGGGTAGAAGGTGCTGCTTTTATGCTGTTGACTTCAGTTAGGAATCAGGACAATCAGTCCTTTATTACTAGTGCCTAGAAACACATTAATATGTATTTATTTTCCATAGCTATGTTCTGCTTCATATATTTAAAAGTTACATAGAAAATAGATGCCTTCTTTTTAATTTAATCTGTAATTTAACATGTCCTTTCCTCTTCTTTATGAGCTTCATCATTGCAGGATGACAGAGATTTTTTACTTGGCAGTTTGGAGCAATAAGTCAAATAGTCAAGGTTCATGTACTAATCACAGATGACAAGCGTAGAATCAAACAGGTTGGAAGAGACCTCCTAGATCATCTAGTCCAACCTGTCACCCAGCCCTGTCCGTTCAACTAGACCATGGCACTAAATGCCTCATCCACTCTTGAACACCTCCAGGGACAGCGACTCCACCTTCTCCTGGGCAGCCCATTTCAATGGCAAATCACTCTCTCTGCGAAGAACTTCCTCCTAACATCCAGCCTATACTTCCCCAGGTACAACTTGAGGCTGTGTCCCCTTGTTCTGTTCCCAGCTGTAACAGGAGAGGGTATCTTACATTAGTTTAAGCACAAATTAACACTGGCAGTACCTACTGACCGTAATTTGCAAATGTTTCCATTAACTATGCTAGTGTTTCCCCTTTAAGAGTCCAACTTAAAATAGTTATGGTTTAAAGTTTACAGGTACACAGCAGCTGTCCTTCCCTTTTCCCAAAAGTCCCAACCTTGCTCTCTGAAAACAGAAATATTGCATTTAAGGGTTACTTCCACATTTCTGCCTGTGAACATTTCAGTAACTCCAGTGTCTCTCCAGTACCTGATGCTTGTCAGCAGCCAAGAAGGAAGTTACATCGCAGCATTTCATGTGAAACGAAGCTGTAAACTGCTGTTACATTAACCAGCTCTGAGAAATTAAGATGCAAAAATTACTGTATGTTTCACTGGGTTGAATATGAGCCTGCCTTGTAATCTTTAGCCACATAACGTGCTTTCAGCCAGCTGCATTACAGTAAACATAACTAAAGACCGCAGGGGGGAAAAAACAAATCCAAATCCAACTCTTTCCTGTTCTCTGAGATCAATCAAATGTTTTTAGTGTTATGCATAAAAACTGAAGCCAAAAAACATCACGTAAGCCACTTCCTGAGGGAAATGTACAGTGATGCTTCAATACCGAAACCACCTCCTCTGGCATCTACTGCATGGGAACAGTTACTAGAAATAGGCAGGCAGGCAGCTAATTTCAAGGGAAAAAAAACAAGAACTTTACAATTGACATGGAGTTTGTGCATCCAGTCAGAGTTTACTAAAACATTTCAGAATGTTCTGAAACATTCCATTCAGGAAAAGCTACTGATATGTATTACAAGGCTGTTGCTTGACTACTTTCAAGTAGAAACCTCTGTCTTTAGTTGGTGTCTAAAAAAGTCAAAAGCAGCTCCAACAACTTTTTAAGGCTTCTTTTTTCTAAATCCCACAAAAAGGATACCTATTTTAAGAAGTTGATGTCAATCCATAATTCTGATCAACATGTAGTATAGGAATAGGAAAAAAAGAAAACTCTAAAGCAGAAAGAAAATAAAGGAAAAAAAGAGGGGAAAAAAGTACTGCAGGCTAGTCTCTTGCATGGGTTGTATGATATGGTCTGGCATCAACATACACTGCAGAGGTGGTAGGACACAACTTCTCTTGTGTGCCATCTATCCCTGTAGGGCTTCAGAGGACTTACAGATGTGCCTGGATTTATTTGTCCCGATAAAATAGGATTGACCTATGACACTACAACTTCCCATTGTATACAACCACTCTCCAAAGTCAAGATTTACAAAGATCTGCCTCTTTTTTCCTAGTAAGAAAGGTTAACATCCCCTTCACAATAGCTCAGACTTGATATCCACCTCTGAAATGAGTCCTGGTACTGGCTGAAAAGCTGTCCTGAAATAGCATAAAAATAAGAAGGGATAGCATGGGATGCTACTCTTCTAACTCATTTATTGTTTTCCTAGTGACAAACTACAGAAGAAAGGATAGAATATTGACTCAGAAAATCCTTGTTCAAAGGATAACCTGCCTCTGCACAGGTTTTCAGCATAACACGGGCAAACTTCAACATTCATTTTTGACATCTCTGAGAAAACGTATCAACTAAATGCCCAATGCAAAGTTCCATGGCAGAAGAAAGATCAGCTCTAACTGTGTAAAGAACTGAGACATGAGGTAAAGCAGCACATGAGCTGGAGAGTCAGAGCTGGAAGACAGTATCTCACACACAGCTGGGTGCTGGTCTTGGAGCAAGGCGGGGACTTCCACTGAGCATCAACATCAAGGGTGATGGAAAGTACTGCCTTACGCAGTAACAAAATAGTCCCAGCTTGCAGATAGGCATTATGTACTCTCTAACTTTCTACCAGCAGTCTTAACCTCTAGGTTGCAAAAGACATTTAGTAAATCCTGGAGTGGTAGACAACTTCTTGGATAAGTTAAATGTGTCTGTGTGAGTGACAGCATTTAATTATGTGGTTATATACTGTTGCCTTACTTCCTGGGCATACCAAAGCCCATCCAAGAAGGTTGGGACAACAGGTAAACACAGTACTGTTATGAACTACCCTACATTAATATAGTAATGATGACTGAAATTAGCTAAGGTGCCACATAAATCTGTTTCCTTTGTGGAAAGATAAAAATCATTATTAAAGTTGTGGACATCTTGCACAGGCAATCCTGCATGAAGAGAGTTGCTAGTAACATATAAACCTAAGACATGACCTCTGCAGTACGAGTTAAACCTCGAATCAGAAGAATGAATGAATTAAAAGAGTAGAGAAAACCACATGGTTCTGATACTTCCCTCCACACTGACAAAATGTGTGTTTGCAGGAAGAATGTAGTATGGAGGGGTTACAACACCACAACAGAATTACAATCACAGAACAGCTCTTGGTCCTATGCTCTGTAGACAAATCAATACATTCTCACATGCTACAGCATATCATCTAAAGGAAAAAACATTTGGCAGAAACAATGTGTTAAAGAGTCACTTACAGAGGAACATACACAGTTTGAAAAAACAAACAAACAAACAAAACCAAACAATCAACACAACACATTTTTTTCTCTTGAAGACTGGGCAAAAGAAGTTGTCCTTTGGCTTTTATATGAAGATATCGTAGACTGATGAAGTTTCACTTCATATCGTAAGTGTATGAGTCAAGGATGGGTAGCTACTACAAAAGTTTGCTTACAAGTTAATTCAAGAACATCAACTGGCAAGTAATTTTTCACACTTAAACCAAATTTGAGTGTACTTTAAAATAAAAATTGAGCCAAAAATTCCTCAAACAACCTGGGGTGTATGTGTGTGTGTGGGTGTATTAAGATATTAAGCACAATCTACTTAACTGAGTAAACACAACCACACAGTGGTTCCAATTAACACAAAGAATTAATTTGACTTGAGAATGAGGGGGGGGGAAATCTGATTGACTCTTTACTGATAAATATTTTTATGCCTGTCAGATCTAAAGTAATAATTTTCCAAGGTCTAACTACTTAAGAGTAGGAAATGCAGTTACACTTCACAGCAGTAAGGCATACTGGAAATCTGTGTCTCCAAATCCAGCTTTGATACGGACTCAAGTATGTTGCACAAACAATTTAGACATATATCCCATTTCTTTACTCTGAAAAGCCTAACCATAAGGCACAAACTTATTACTGAAAATGTTCTAATTTTAAAACTATACCAAAAACTGTTTCCACACCAGCAGAATTGGAATATCTGAGTATCTGTGCTAAATGTGCACACTTGCAGTTACAGTGACAGATACGTTGCATGCATTTGTAGCATTTATTAACATGATTTCACACTCTTCCCTCCAGAAACATCACAGATACTGCATTCTTAAAGGACGTGGTAGGAATAGTGTTCACTTTTGGCAGGAATGAAGCTAGATGCTACAGATTTGAGGACAACTCTTTTCCTGATCCACACAGCCACCTGTTGTTAGACCCAAAAATAATCAGGTGCAGCCTACATCCAAGGACATTAAAAAAAAAAAAAAAAAAAACAAAAAAAAAAAAACCCAAACCAAAACAGGCCACCTTTACTCATTTGCATCAACATCAAAGTAATGCTTATTTACAGGAAGAGATAACTGCTTTGTAAATAAACTTAAACCTCCACAAATACACAATCTCATTCAAAGAATCAACCAAGTTGGAAGAGACCTCCAAGATCATCCAGTCCAACCTATCGCCCAGCCCTATCCAGTCAACTAGACCATGGCACTAAGTGCCTCATCCAGTCTTTTCTTGAACACCTCCAGGGCCAGCAACTCCACCACCTCCCTGAGCAGCCCATTCCAATGGCAACTCACTCTCTGTGAAGAACTTCCTCCAAACATCCAGCCTATACCTCCCCTGGCACAACTTGAGACTGTGTCCCCTCATTCTGTTCTTTGCTTTGAGGATGTCAAAATTCAATTCTTGACTTCTAGAAATTTAAATTCTGAATTTCAGCCACAGAAGACATATTCAGGCTTGTTCAGTAATCAAAGCATGCTTTGACTTGCAGCTGTCGTGGAAAACCTGTATAAGTAACTTCATAAATCTGGAGTAATATCTGCTACCAAAGAGCAACAAGTTTAGTAGCAGGTGAGAGATTATCAATTCTGGGACCAAGAGAAGCTGAAGGGATCCCAAAGGTGGATTTTGTTTCTAGGTGTGATAGCTATTGACTCAGAAGGCTGTACTCCTAAGAGCTTAGATTTTAGCAAAGCAAGGAGGACCAGTTTCTATAGAATAACTTCCCCATGCCCTTGTCAAGAATTCTTTATAAGTGGCCTAAAGGCCAAACAGAACTACCTAGGTTGAGGGGTGCAAACCTAAGACTGTATATAACTGTCCCAGAAGTTAAAGCTTTAAACCACTGCGGTGTAGGGTTTAAAGGAAAATCAGTGACTTGAAAGCTAGACACAGTTTCAAACACTCAGAAGTTAATCAAAGATTATTTCAGTGGCACTCTGTACCAACAGATATTTATATGCACATATAGCTCGATGTAGGATCACAGTTGACACACGTATCTCATTAGAAGGTTAACAAGCAAGTTTCTGTCAAGAAAGAAACAAACAAAAAAAAAAGATAAACTATAAAATTACGATCTCAGACTCAGGAGTCCCTTTATGGAAAACTCTTGCACATTAACAGACATTAGAAATAGTACTGCAAAACATCACCACCAAAACATGCTTGGCTATCAAGTAATTAAACAGCACTAACATTTGTTTTAGAAAAATCATAATTTTCAAAGACTGAGCCTCAGCTGGTTGCAGTGAGCTGCTAGTGTAAGCTAGACAGAGATTGTGTTAGTAGCAGAGAGGCAGTTTAAAAATTTAGGTTAATACAAGAGCTACAGATCATAGTAATTAACTCTAACTTTCTGGTCATAAGACACCAAATCAAGGACTTCACATGCAGCAAGTAGAAAAATTCAAAACAGATATTGTATATAAAATAGTCTAGTTATAAGCAAACAACAAAACTTGAAACTTGGAAAGTTTGTTCTCTGAAGCATTGGTACATAAAATAAAACTTTGCTGCTGTATTAATTGCTGTTAGCTTTGATAAAGTTCAGGGAATTTTTAAAAGAAAGGGGTTTTCTCCTCTTTTCCTTCAAAACCCTCTCAGAAACCACTTCTCAGTTTGCTTTTTGTAATTCATCTCCACTCAGAAGCCATCTGTGCCTTTTCCTCACACATGCTGTACACATTCCAGGACAAACACAATGCCAAATCAAATGGCATGATTTGACTTCTTTGTTGTTAGGACTGCTCAAAGCGAGAGCAGCTCCCTCCCACCTCAAGCACTCACGCCACTGCCACACACAAAGATGTTCATAAGAGTAAAGAAATAGGCATCGCTCTGTGCGAGCATGTTTGCAGGGGCACGAGACAGCAACTGCTAAGTGCTATGCCCAGGAAAGGTTTGATGCAACCAAGTTAAGCTGCCTTGACAAGCAGGATGATGTTCAAGCATGACAAATGCACTTGTGGGGAAAAGAGAGGCATTCGGTGTAAAGCAATTTCTGAAGCAATTTTCCTATTTACTTAGTGCTCCTTACTAGACTGTTTACCTGCTAAAGGTAAATCAGAGTGCGAGTACATTCAGACACCTGCTCCTACACAGATGGGTACTAGAACATCTTTCAGCACAGAAATCACCCATGCAAATATTGCGCTCTCAGCATGACATCATTGCTGCAGGGATACAGTTTGGAAGGATGTTACAATTGCCTCAGTCCCCTGAAGTATTCTCAAGTGACAAGGTCTGAGAAATATTTCTACCTCCACCTAGACTGCAGAAATGGGAGCATTTTTACTGTGGCTCTTAGAGAGTGCCCTGTCACAGGTTGTGTGCTGTGTCAAAAAAACCTACTTGTTACTTTTTAAAAAGTGGGAAATGGGAAAGCACCTTTTTTTTTTGAGAAATGCTTTATGATTCATTGAAAAACATGCTCACTAAAAGCCAAGGTTTGAACTGAAAGGACTCTGCAACTCCCACTTTGAGGCTAAGCCTGTAAACAGTACAAGAGACACATTATATTTATCATGTCAGCATTTGAGGATACTCAGACAAAAATTCTTCCATAGTTAACCAGTTTCTATTTAAAGCAGATTTTAAAAAGATGTCAGGTGCAGTGTTAATATATGACATAGCTACACACAAACTAATCAGTATAAAAATACTGAGGGGAGAAATTCTCAGAGGATTTGCAGTATTGTTGCTTAATTAATGATTTGGTTCAATAGGCAAACAAAACCAAACACACACACACACACACACACATAGAGCCTTACAAATGCCCCAGTATTTGGATCAAGTCCAACCAGTCAGAGCCCACATCCACAGCTCAAAGTCCAAAAAGTGAATACAGAAGGTCACGCAGTGCTTATGTACCTGAAAACCAACATAACTGCTCATAAAGCATCATGATGGATTCAACAAGGCAAAACATGCAATTTTATACTGCACTACTGATCTACAAGTAAAAATTCTTGCAAATGCATCTACTGTTTTGTTTTTTTTTTCCCTCCTACAAGTCAGTCCTGCTTTTCCAGTAAGATATGGCTTATTTGAATCAACAGGCCATCACAGAATCATAGAATGTCAGGGGCTGGAAGGGACTTTAAAAGATCACAGTATCACAGTATCACCAAGGTTGGAAGAGACCTCACAGATCATCAAGTCCAACCCTTTACCACAGAGCTCAAGGCTAGACCATGGCACCAAGTGCCACGTCCAACCTTGCCTTGAACAGCTCCAGGGACGGCGACTCCACCCCCTCCCTGGGCAGCCCATTCCAGTGTCCAATGACTCTCTCAGTGAAGATCTTTCTCCTCACCTCGAGCCTAAACTTCCCCCAGCGCAGCCTGAGGCTGTGTCCTCTCATTCTGGCACTGGCCACTTGAGAGAAGAGAGCAACCTCCTCCTGGCTACAACCACCTCTCAGGTAGTTGTAGACAGCAATAAGGTCACCCCTGAGACTCCTCTTCTCCAGGATAAACAATCCCAGCTCCCTCAGCCTCTCCTCGTAGGGCTTGTGCTCGAGGCCTCTCACCAGCCTCGTCGCCCTTCTCTGGTCCAGCCCCCCTGCCAGAGCAGGATCACCTATACCAGATCACATTGGAAAACATGCAGATGGTTCTTGAATATCTCCAGAGAGGAAGACTCCACAACCTCACTGGGCAGCCAGTTCCAGTGCTGTGTCACCCTCACAGTGAAAAAATCTTCCTCAGTCTCACATGGAACCTCCTATGCCTCAACTTCCACCCATTGCCTCTTGTCCTGTCACTGAGCATCACCAAGAAGAGGCTGGCTCCATTCTCCTGGCACTCACCCCTTACATATTTATAAACACAAATGAAGTCACTCCTTAGTCTTCTCCTCTCCAAGCTAAAAAGCCCCAGCTCCCTCAGGCTCTCCTCATTAGGAAGATGTTCAACTTAATCATTTTTGTGGCTCTGTGCTGGACTCTCTCAAGCAGCTCCCTGTCCTTGAGCTGGGAGGCCCAGAAGTGGACAATACTCCAGATGAGGCCTCACCAGGGCAGGAGGGGAAGGAGAATCTCCCTCGACCTACTAACCACATCCCTTCTAATACACCCCAGAATGGCATTGGCCATCCTGGCCACAAGAGCACACTACTGGCTCATGGCCATCCTTCCACTCACCAGGACTCCCAAGTCCTTCTCCCCTTCACTGCTCTCCAGCAGGTCAGTCCCCAGCCTATACTGATACATGGGATTGTTCTTTCCCAGGTGCACAATTCTACACTTGCCCCTGTTCAACTTCATTAAATTTCTCCCTGCCGAGCTCTCCAGCCTAAGTCTCTCTAAATGGCAGCACAACTCTCCAGTGTGTCAGCCACTCCACCCAGCTTGGTGCCATCAGCAAACTTGCTGACAGTGCACTCCATGCCCTCATCCAGGTCATTAATGGATACATTGAATAATACTAGTCTCAGTACCAACCCCTGAAGTACTCCACTAGTTACAGGCCTCCAGCTAGATTCTGTCCCACTCACCACAACTCTCTGACTTCTTTCCATAGTGCTTTTCCTGCTAAAGGATGTGGGACATCATTAAGAAGTCAGAAGTAATTTAGCAAGATGTAGCACAAAGTACTTCTCTCACTGTAATTTAATCCAGATACATTAAGTAGTCAATAGTATCTCCAAGATGACAGCTTTGAGAAGCATCTGGAGATGTTTGAGATGATCATAGCATCTCTGCTGAGCACATAGCAGCCAGTAATACTACAAGGCACTCATAAGACACAAAGGTAATTCCTCTATAACAGAAAGTTTGGATTAAGTGGAACTAAGGAGTTTAAATTTGACTAGAATATTCATCTGCTTCTGTGATAAATGCTATGTGATCTTTGTTGTCACCTCAGTATTGCTTCCCAGGTCCAGGCCACTGAGAACAAAGTACTGCACACCCAAAATGCCTTATACTGACATCTTGTCATCTCTCATTCAAACACCAATTCTGTCCATCCCTGATCTGCTTATGAGATCTTCAGAGATCATAGCACAGGAAGCTATAGTTAGGAAGTTACAGATTTTTAGAAGAGCTGCATAAAAGCTCAGGGAGTTTTACTCACAGCAGAAATGTTTACTGAGAACACGTGATAGACAGCAGTTTGCTTCAGCAAGTGAAGCACAAAGTCCTCAAATAGGCAATGCTGTAACAGAACAAAATGAGAGCAACACCTCAACCACCATCTGGCATCAGTTCTTCATTTCCAATCCAAATCCCGACAGCTGAAAGCTTTTGGATACGGTAGGAAACATCACTGCCAGCATGCTACCCACCAGGCAGGGATAAGGTGGGTCAAAGCATCTCTCAAACAATAGAGAGACTCTCCCTTAAATCAGGTAAGTATGAAGCTATTCCTAGTGAAGGATAAGTAAGAAGCTAATGATGGTTATTAATAGCCCTTAAAGCTAACAGTCCATCTGAGTCAAATGCAAGAGTAATAATCCCTTTACAACCCCTCCTGTTTTTACTGGGGAAATAGACAAATTTCATGAAAGACTGCTTTAACCAAGTTTCAACTCATTTAAACCTTGAAAACTACACTAACCTGGATCAAAGTCTGCCAAGCTCTGTTATTTATATGTATCACTGATTAATTAAAAAAGAAATAGTAGGCAGGATCTTTGGCTTTTATCACCTCTTCAAATTCAGTAGGATTCTTGCTCCTGACTTTCACAAGTATTGAATCTACATGTTAGTCTGCTATGAGGCAAGCCTAAAGACTACAGATCACCCAGATTGAGTAACTGGATTGCAGCAATAAAGGAGGTAAGATTTTTTGTTGTTGTTGTTATTCTTCACAGTCACAAATCACTAGCCCAGAAACCTTGCTCTTCCAGCAAGAAAAACCATTACTAAAACAAATCAAGCCTTAAGCTGGAATACAAGAGCTACACAGTGAGTGGAAGCATGAAAAAGGAGACATAGTAAGAGATCTGAACTGCACAGATTACATTTTTTTCCTCTGTACCTCTACTACAAATAAACACAGACAAAATCACAGAAGATAACAGAAGATGATAGAAAGCATCTTCTTTCTGGTGAATAGGACAAACATTGATTTTCCACGGACTACTGAAGTTCTCTCTCCAAACACTTTGGTATTTCATTTCCTGTTACTTTGCTTATTGATCCTTTCCTGTGAAGCACTTCTTACGATGCAGGATGAGGATACAAGCTAAAGGTCTAGTTTGAGAAAGAAAGAACAAAAGCAAGGCAAATTTTCACTTATTTACCTTGGCTTTAGCCAGAACTTGGTAATGAACAAGAGAGATAGGTATGAGTTGCCTCAAACTACAAAGCACACACCTGGTAAGGCACTTAGGCAAAGAAAATAGTCTGGTATTATAAAGTCAACCTTTATAGCTTTTTTAGTAAGATAAATATCTTTGAAGTAGTGATATTAGTTGTGATTGTGGTTTGGGGTCTTTTTGATTTTGCTCAGACTGGCAAGGAGCTTTGCATAACTCAAAACACTTTAAGACCACAATGTACACATTTGGGGTGTGTACTGCTATTCCAACACAGACAAGCTAAGGAGTGTTTCTATTATATAGTATACATAAGGCCAGGTTGGAGGAGGCCTTGGGCAGTCTGGCCTGGTGGAAGGTGTCCCTACCCATGGCAAGGGGAGTTGGAGCTAGATGAACTTTGAGGTCCCTTCCAACCTAAACCATCCTATGAATCATGGCACTTGAATCAAACTTCAATACTGCACTTGCTTCTGAAAAACTGCTGCCTGCTTTTGCAGAAATCCATAAGAACTGCATCTAGGGCCATCCAGAATATGAAGAAGTATCCCAGGCACAGATACAGGCTGGGTGGTGAATGGCTGGAGAACAGCCCTGAGGAAAAGGACCTGGGGGTCTGGGTTGACGAAAAGCTCAACATGAGCAGTCAGTGTGCACATGCAGCCCAGACAGCCAACCGTGTGCTGGGCTGCGTCAAGAGAATTGTGGCCAGCAGGGCAAGGGAGGTGATTCTCCCCCTTTACTCTGCTCTCCTCAGACCCCATCTGGAGTACTGTGTGCAGTTCTGGAGCCCCCAACACAAGAAGGACATGGAACTGCTGAAGCGAGTCAAGAGGAGAGCCACGAAGATGATCAGAGGGCTGGAGCACCTCTGCTATGAGGACAGGCTGAGAGAGTTGGGGATCTTCAGCCTGGAGAAGAGAAGGCTTCGAGGAGACCTTAGAGTGGCTTTCCAGTATCTGAAGGGAGCCTACAGGAAGGCTGGGGAGGGACTGTTTACAAGGTCTAGTAATGTCAGGACGAGGGGGAATGGGTTTAAGCTGGAGGAGGGGAGATTTAGACTGGATGTTAGGAGGAAGTTCTTTACAGTGAGGGTGGTAAGACACTGGAACGGGTTGCCCAGGGAGGTTGTGGATACTTCCTCCCTGGAGACGTTTAAGGCCAGGCTGGATGAGGCCTTGAGCAACCTGCTGTAGTGGGAGGTGTCCCTGCCTATGACAGGGGTTTGGAGCTGGATGATCCTTGAGGTCCCTTCCAACCTAAACCATTCTATGATTCATTCTGTGATTCTAAGTAACTGTGACCTGTGTTGCACAAAGGAAAGTTACACAACTGAAATGGGAAGTACAGAAGTTACACTGACTTTGCACTGAAGTTACAAAATCAAAGGACAAATGCCTTCTCAGTTTTACCTAGTATCTTCTTGTACAACAGATGCTACCTAGGGCACAAAATCTTTCAGAACTGCTCAAGAGATTTGCACAACATGATCATGTTCAGTCTGCATGATGCTCTATAAATTAGCAGTGGTTTCTATCTCAAACAGAAAACAGGCAATTCGAAGCAATTCTTATATGTCAGTGATAACCTACAATTTCTATTACTTGCACCCTATCTCCTCTTTACTGTATACTTTAAATACGAGCAAAACTCAGTTGTGGTCACTGGGTCCTGACTGGATCCAAGAGTTGACGGAGACTGACTAGCAAGTAGTCTTAAATGTCCTGGTGAGGTACAAAAATTTAACCAGATTGGTCAAAGTCAAAACATTAATGGCTTGACTGCTCTCCAGCTCATTTGTTAGAGCCAACATTAAAAGGTTAACACTAGAAGCAATGCAGCTTGCAGGAGCGTGGAAGAGTAAAGAAGAGCCAGGTTGTGGCTTGCAAGCGGAGGAGCAGTTGTGTCAGTACAGCTGTGCACCAAGGACAGCAGGCAGTTCACCCAACACTTCAGCTATTCCAGCTGTGGTTTTGGCAGGATACAGGACACTCGAGGGATGAGTGAATATTACGACAGAGACAGGAAGAACAAGACTCAGGAAACATAAAGTGTTTCCAGGTTAGCCTCATCTATTGCTTGTGTAGTCCAAGTCCCCATCGTTTCCTCTGTGGCACAGCACATATTTATTTGAACAGTCTGTTCTGTTTCAAATGTACAAGGCATGAAACTACAACAGCAGCCTGGCAGATGAAATCAAAATTTCAATTAGTTATCATTAAGTAAATACAGGCAAGATTTGTTAACACTGAAGTTGCTGCATCAGAAATGAAGGGCAGGTTTAAGAGACTTACGACTCCCACTTCTGAGCTAATTTTGTGGTCTGAGTTACCGCTGATCTGATTGAGATCCTAATCCCCATCATCCCAGGGGTGGGCAGTTAACTCGCAGCACTGCCCTGCATTTGGCAGAAGGGCTGTTTCACTCTTTCAGCACATACAGTTTCACGGAAAGGGAAGAAACAGAAGAGCCCTCTTACCTAGACAGTTGTCCAGACAGCGGATATCACAGGATGTTAGGGGTTGGAAGAGACCTCTGGAGATCATCAAGTCCAACCCCCCATGCCAGACTAGGACCATAATCTAGCGCAGATCACATGGGAACGCATCCAGATGAGTCTTGGAAGTCTCCAGAGGAAACTTCACAACCTCTTTGGGGAGCCTATTCAAGTGCTCTGTGACCCTTGAAGTAAAGATTTTTTCCTCATGTTGAGGTGGAACTTCTGTGCTGTAGTTTACATATGTAATTGCTGGGAAGTGAGAGATTCCAGCAGATACCCGAGACAAGGGTCTTTATAGATTTAGAGCGTCTGATCTGTGAAGATAACTACTTGGCTAGTCCTGGCAATCAAAACCAGCAGTGTTCCAGCCTAATTAATTACTGGTTTAAAATCTGAAGGGTTAGAATCCATTAAAAAAATGTTACTAAGGAGAAGAATCAAAATACCCACAGCAATGGGATAATTTATTTTTACTGACTCAACAGTAACTTTGGTAGGTGCAATTTGGACAGCTAACAGGTGAGAAGCATAGTCAGGACAGGCGATCCTAGCACATCAAAAGCAGCTTCTTTAATCCTACCCAGAGTTAGCCTTAGTCTTTCTGAAACATGACAGTGCCCTTCTCTTCCCTTACACTTCTTACACACTCTGTCTGTAATCACTATCGCACTACACCTTCTCCGAATTAACCAGTGCTGAGCAGCTAAAAAAAAAGTTCTCTTGACCAGACTTTATGTTAAGCAAAGATAAAGAACCACAGAGATTTTTACAGAGATAAATGTAAAATTCAAAGCAGTACAGTGTACACTAAAGTATGATGCACACTAAGGTCCTTCAGCTGGATCAGAGACACAGTTCAGGGGCAAACAGGGTTGATGAGTGAATGCTAGGCATAGTATACTATTAAAAATTGTTAGGTAGCCTATCAATTAGATTATATTAGACCTATGACTATTAGATATTTCAGGTATTTTTGCAATCCAGCTCTCATCAGCACCACAAGACCTCAACATAATGTCATTCACACACATGCTCCAAAGATAAGAATACAAAAACATATCTTTAGGGAACAGCACAGCAAGTATACAGAAGGGTGTAAAACTGTCTTCTTTCAGCTATTTCATTCAACTGAAAGCACAACACAGCTGCTAGATGATGCATAGGAAAATATGATGCATGGCACATCCCATATTGTATTTATTTTAGAAAGGTAAAATACGCCTGTAAGAGCTTCTGTAACAAGGGCAACAGAGTCATCATCCAAAATCTGACTTAAATTCTGAAGCACAATAAAAGGTCATAGGTTGCATTTTGCAGAAGTTACTTAACCATTTCTGTGATTTTGCAGCCAGCTAGCAAATACAATGGGAAGAGGTAATTCGGTAACATTCAGCTTCACTAAAAGCAGCAGTCCTGCAAAGAGTTGGGGCTCTAATAGAAACAGATCTGATTTGATAAGCCCTGTCATTTTATACTTAAGATACATTCCTGTGAAAAATCAAGTATATCTGACAGTACCTGTTCCTCTTTTTCTTTGGTCTTGCTCCTGGAGACTCTAGAAGAGGTAACATCTTGAGCTGGAATGACAGAGATTTGATGCAGTGGCATGTTCATCACACCGCCTTACTTGGTCCTATCGTTTACAGGAAGGAAGCTGGAAGGCAATGCTCATTCGGTGCCATTGTCAGGCCTTGCGCCTGAAAAATAAAAACATTAGATAATTACTAGATGAATGCAACTATTTCTAAATGAAAGACAAGCCATCAACTGGATCAATATATCCCTCTTCTCTCTAAATTCTCAGCAGGAAAGAGTATGTGCAAGAAAAGACGAGAGTTTTAAATAGCTAGAACTAGACAGAGCATAATTTATGCAAATGAATAAAAAATCAACCAGTTCTGAAAGTGGTCTGAGACGAGAGCCAGAATGAAGGGATCCCACTCAAGCCTGCATAGATAGTGACGTAGAAGAGCAGCTCTCCCAGATGAGCAGTGGGAGTGTGGAACTTGGAGGTGCAAAGAGCAAAGTTCATGCAGGTAGCTTCCTAAACTGCCGGCCCCCCCACTCTAGATTGAGCTGCCTCAGGCTTCGCTTTAAAAAGTCAGTGGCCTGCATCCAGCTCTTGTCATTAACAGGTACCGGCTAGCAACAGCAACATGCATCACATGAGCTGCTCCTTTCTTGATGCCACTGGAAAATAATATAATCAAAATCCCTTGTTAGGAATCTTCTGTACGGCACACGCTTTATACTCTTGTTACTAATACAACAGGGAAGCATTACACATAAGAGAGACAGTGATAGATGAAAATTAGCCAAAATTTGCAGCATTCATTCAAAAGGCGGGTGTAATTAGCCATACCTTTAATTATAATAGCAAAATTACATTAAATAAAAAGCTTTGGGGAACACATAGGGTCATGGAGTGATTATTGTGGTTACATTCCGAAATGAGAGACAATCAATTGTGCTTAAAGAAACGATTAGAGGGGAATTAACACAGCAGGGACTACACTAAATAGGAGAACTGGATGATGCACTCTTTTTCTGTTTCTACAAAATATCAGCTTGCTTTGTACTTGAATCTTTGAAAGTAGAACGTGAAGAATAGGTTAATACCCTATATCCTATGCTGCTTAACAATTTGGAAGTAGCATAGCCTAATACTTAGTGCATACCCTTAATTTATATTGCATACGTTGTAAATTGAATATTTAACTATTTGGAACTTTTAGAGATAGGTCAATCTTCCTAGGTTCTGGATTCTGCAAAACAATGCTGGTCTGGTTCTATTACACTCCAGTGTAAAATGAAAAGAGGACCAAATCTTTTGACTGCTCTTGATTAAATGGAAAAGAAATTTAATTACATATCCCAAGGCACTTTGTACAGGGACTGATAGTTCAGTATACTATTTACACTGAGGGGGAAAGACTTCAAAGGTCATAGAACAAGTCACAAGCCAAAACAAAAACATAGACAGTGTCTGCTGCTTTCCAATCACACACTCCATTTGCTGGCTGATGTTATCTGCCATTAGATTGCTCAGCCAAATTCAGAAGCCTTACTGTCACATGGTCAGGATTTGTATTACTTCCACAGATGCCAAGGCAGTGTATGAAAAAGTGTGCCTGTGAGCTTTGAAGGCAATGTCTCCATAACTTTCAGGCATCACTGATTTTAAAAATACATCTATACACATAAGCAAGCAAGAAGGACATTTTCTTAGTGGAGGACAGAGGGGAGCATGGGATTTAGCAGCACTACTGAATCTCAGCATAAAGAGAAGACACTTGAAACTCCCACAGTCCTCCACACAGCTGTTTAGCTGCATCCTCTAAAGAAGCCAGGGCAGAATATAGATAAATGGGGGCTGAGACAGGAATATCAAACTGCAATAAACAAAGCAGGATGGGAAGGTACTTTCCCAAGAAAACATAAGGAAATGAAATCCAAAGAATGTTAAGCTCCAAGGTAATGGTATGCCAGGTAATATGTTCTGTGCTACTACCAGTGACAGCTGAGCCAAGAGGAAGGAGACAAATCCTGCTCTGTACCCCACTCAAAAAGGGTTCTGGGCTGGCAGGCAAGGACATGTTACTAGCATAAAGAGAACAAGGAAAATTATTAGAAAACACACTTAAATCCCTCTGATGATTACAAACAAGTTAAACCAGTTTTTCTGTAGGTACTTCGAGGATAGCATGTGTTAGAATTCTTTGAAAGAGCTCAAGTAGAATCCAATTAGATATTCAAAGATTATGTGAAACAGCCTTCCTCTGGTACAGAAGCTCTAATAAAGACTGCCTCTGTCCAAGGGTGACTTAAGAAAAAGCACTAAACTTAGCCCAAATGCCACAGTGTAGCATTCCCAATGTGGAAGGTCCCTAATGACACACACACTCAAAGCCTGTCCATATCAACTTGAAGCACATTAACTCCATAATCCTAACTGAAAGATAAAGTCACATGAATCAACACACATCTGCAGTACCAAGTACAGATAAAGATACCAAAGAAGCAATGACACTCAACACAAAGCAAGTTATGACAAGGTTTTCTCAGGATGTTTTCCACAGCTAAATTATCACCACATGCTTCTTGATCCAAGGGTGAGGAGCTGGGCCCCTGTGATAAGGGATACAATCTTGAAGCAGGTCAGACTGGGGACCTATGAAAAAGGCCCACAGAGAAGAAACATTAAGGCAAGGAGACTACTCCTTGATACTTCCCCTGTCTTCAAGATTCCAGTTAGATGTTCAGGCAATCCCTCACACAAAGGGAGGGTTCCTCATAACTGCAACACCTCCACCTAACAGCCGAGTACACTCACCCAGGAGGTGGCAGATCAAGGCTCAGTTTCCTCCTCCTTTGTGTGGTATTTGGTTCATATACCATACTTGAAAAGGAAGCCCCACGAGAACCAGAGCAGATGCTGTTCTGCTCACAGAGGAAGGAGTTTGCAACTCCCCTTGGCTGGAAAGCTGAAGTAATCATGATTGGAGAGGGGGAGAGGTGGGGGGAGAGAGAGAGATAGAGAGGGACAGAGAGACACACTACGTGCACTAATCATATCCCAGGGGCCAGGAGGTCATCTGCCTGTGAAGGAGGAGGAATCCTGTTCTCCTCTTGCTCCCATGGCTGTTCGCAAATAACTCACTGGAGAAAATTAAGTAAAATATAATGGAAGTTAAACCTGTTTTCACAGTTGAGCCCTGCAGAGATTTCTTAACTGATGTTGCCAACAGCCAATAAGCCACAAATACAGACTACTGCCCTCGACCAGGGAGGTTTCTTGCAAACTTGCCTGGGGCATATGGGAATGCCAGGAGAGAAGACAGCCTGAAGCTCTGCTCTTCATTCCTCATGTCTACAGCCACACTGGCTCCTGCAGAATAGATTTCAGCCACAGTGTCATTGTACGGAGCCTTCAGAAAAATTATATCATTTCAAAACACTAAAGAAGTCAATACCCTGACCTCAGAGTCCACAGGAGATCATAGTTCGGTGAAGCCAAGATTTCACCCACATAGGTAGTCCAGTTATTCCTTCTGAAGGGCAAAACAGTAACTAAAAATGCCAGCAGACACCTAGAACTATATCAGCTGTGTCCTCATTATGTTCCTAAAACCATGAAGCTGCAGCAAGAACAGTCAGATCATGAGACAAAGAGTCCCAGAAAGTAGCTGAAAGAGAAAAAAAAAAAAAAAAAAAAAGGGAAAAAAAAAAAAAAAAGAAGGAGGAAGAAAATCATGCACATGACTGACTTGAGTCTGGTGGCTGGGGCATTCCCCTCAGCAGTTAGCAGCATTAAATACAGGAGAGGGGACAATTAAAAACAACAGGTAATCTCACTATAGCAGAAACAAGTGGGAGGCCACTTGAAATCCACACCTCCATCAAAACAAGAACATCAATCAGCCATAAAATGAATCTAACAGTCTATAAATGGCTGGATTGTTACAGTGAGAAGTACCGCTGGAAGAACTCAAGTGAAAGAAGCTATTCCCCGGGTTCCTCGCCAGCCACCCACTCCAGTTTAATCGCCGTTTACACATTCTAAAACAAAGGCTAAACTGCTCTTTGCCAAAGATTCCCAGCTAGAACTGGGGCAAGTAACAGATCATGGTTTCCTGTCAGTCGTTTGGTATCTACCAGAAGCTAAAACCACGGAGTATGAACCGTTCATTTCATTAGGACACTTACACTTCACGAAGTCCACCACACATCTGTACTATACGGCATATGCTGGAGAATTTCAGCATCTCTGGAGCTGTAGTGACACTGGCTGCAGACGTGCATAGGCTTTACAAAAAGAAAAGCATTCTGAGGATGTGTGTAGGTGTGTACACATGCTTTGCACTATTCGTGGGAGGGAGAAAAATAGTAGTCAAGTATGTCAGTTGTTTTCCTATTTAAAGTACAATAGGTATTCCAGATTATAAAAGAACCTGTCTTTACATGCATGAATAAACCCTGGAACCTGTGGCAGAAGCAAGATGGTAGAGTCTAACCGAAGGGAATTAGAAAGAATTTCACCCATGAGTTATTTTGGTCTGCCCCAAGGCTTCTTACACTTCAACTGCCCTAGCCCTTGTTAATGATAGTGAGCTGTATCACATAGGTCAGTGGTCTGATAATTTGTTGCCAGGTAGGTGGGTTAAAAACAAAGCTACAGATCGCTGCTGTCCCGATAATCCAGACACTGCAGTCCCATGTATTGCCATGGCATGGATGCAGTCTGTGGACTTTAGGGGACCTGCCAGCTGCAGACTGTAAAGTGCTACCCTGAGGCTTTGTGGATCACAACGAACTCTGATATTCTGAAACTTCCCCTGACCAACCCAAACAGGAGTGGAAATGCTCTGAAGAAATCTCTGACTGCAGCTAGATAGTGTTAACACCTTGATCAGGTGCCTTACTTTCTCCTGGTGAGACTTGAAATACTCTATTAATGAAGATTTGGAAGCTGTTTTCTGCTGGAGGTCTTGATGTGAAATGTAAAAGCCCCACTTAAAAAAAATATTTGGGATTTGATTTGTTGTTGTTGTGAAGGTAATAGAAGCCCTCATCTAGTAACTTCAGCAAATCCATATGTGCATCTTAACTTTCCTTACCTCCTCTGACATTTCAGCTAGACGCAGCTGATGTCTACTTTCTGCACACTACATTTCCTATATTTGCAAATATTTTCAATCCTATTAGCTTGTGTCGGCTCTAGTTTGAAGCGTTAATTTATTTATTTTATTTTGAGCTTGTCTGGACTCCTCCCCTACTAGTGTAGCTTACATAATCTATTTTCTAAAGATGACAGATGTGCATTTTCAAAAAAGAGGATCCTGCATCTGCGTTTCATTTTGTTTTACTGCAGCTTAATCAGTACTTTGTTAACAGCATTACTTAGGAGATGGTATCAAGCCTCGTGCACTTCACATGCATTTGTTAACTTGACAAACAAACCTAATCAAGGTAGCTTGAGAGAGGAGAAACTAACACTTCTCCTGCAGTACAAAATTATAAGTGAAAAGAACACTTGTACTCATGCCAGGCAGATATAATTCTGGATTACTGCTATTTACAGCTATGCCTCTGCCCATATACCTTTCATTGTTTACTAGCTCAGCTGCAACTTCTCCCTGTATTATCTCAGTTCCTCCTTTCTTCTACCTGCTAGTGCCCTAAAAATAATCAGCTTCAAGACTTAAAAACATTTTTCTTCTAATAATAATAATAATTAAAAAAAAATCATATCATTTAAATCAAACAACAGGCTTGGAAAAAACCCACAAGAAATCCTTCTGCATGTTACCTATGTTGCCTTTGAAAGTTTCTCAATGTACAGGACTACACACAAAGAAATAGACCTATCTGCCTGCTCTGGCTGACTCCTCTCAAAATAATAATATGATTGCATTTACAAACATGATACAATTACACAAACAAGCTGCTAAACCATGGCATCAGTAAATAATGGTCCTAGAGCTCTCAGCAATCCCCTCCCTTGATTTCAATGGAAGATAAGCAGGATCTGTGCCTCTGAAAACAGATTCTTTGAAATTCTTCCCCTTCAAATCAAATCACCTGCTAATGAATTAGCTTGTTAGCACTCAGTAAAACCTAAATCTCACTTCCCCTTGCTCTGATAACAATAGACATTCAGTCCCTTGAGAAAGAAAAAAAGTCTGCTTATGCTACCAATAACAATTTAACTACATCAGAAGCATCAGTGATTATTCCTGATGTCCAGTGGAAAGAAGAAAGTGCCAGGCACTCTTCAGATACACATGGGCAGTACGTTCCTGCTACAGGAGCAGAACTTTAACTACATCACTGCTCTGCTAGGTAATGCACATTTTGAAGTACTCTCCTTGTATATTTGTTGATGAAACAGTCCATAACGTCCATAACAATGTCAGCAATAATCCCTATGGTAGTTTCTATAATAAGCAACAAGGAACAAAGGTTAAGCAGAAGTTTCATTTGCTATACTGGGAAGCACTAACAGTGGGCGCCTGGCAGAGGTCACCAGCCAGGACTGCCGTCTTTTTCAGCCAACAAGTTGCTCTACCTGCTCCACGGAAATTCCAAGCTCGTTTGCATTAGGGAGTGCTATTCATATTTTTGCCTACACAATCACCATTTCACATTAAACACGTTTTCCTTCTCCAAGGTGCTTCCAAACAGAACAGGTCTACCACACAAATGACACCTCAAGCTGTGAGTCTTTACAGCTTTGCTGCAAGGAAGATGTAATATCACAGCATGTACAGGACTTGCCTTGTCATTACTCTTAGCCATGATTCCATCAACTCCCACAATGAGTAAAGACTGCCTTCCTGAGATATTAATGTCCCCCTTCAGAAGAGGCATTCTTCCCTCCAACTTGACACTGAAGCCACCCTGCAGAGGCAAAAATTAGACTGTCTTAACCACATGGCTGAAATGTATTTTTCCTTAAAAGATATGGATGATGACTTGCTTCTTCATAACATTCTTTATCAGATAACAGCATGCTGCAGCACCATGCTTAGTGCTACAGGTTTTATGAAAAGCCCTTTGACGTTATACATCCAGAAGCATAGCACCGCAGTAACCTACACGGATTCCACCACAGCATACATGCTGGTGATGCAACGGTCAATGCGTCTTTTCCTTATCAACCCACGGAAATGGCCAGAGAGCAGTGGTAAGGATTTATACAATTAGAAATTCTTCATTTGAAAGAATACAAAAAATGCAAGGTTACTGAGACCAAAGGTTTAGGAACTGCCCTCTAAGATTGTCAGTTAGTCCCTTGCAATTGTAAATCACCCTGCAATCAGCACAGAAGGGTCCACAGTACATCAACCAGGTACAAAACACACCCAACTCCACCCTATTCGTGGGCAACATCCAAACTCCACAAACTATGGCATGCCAGGAATGACAGTAAGTGATGTCAAAGACAAGGCAATACCCTAGACCTCCAGAATAACAGCAAATCTATTTGGAAAAATAACCACCTGATCACTGTGATTTGCCAAAGCACTACCTATGATGATCAATGATTTTAAGAAGAAAACGTTAATGAAGCTTATCATCAAATGGAAAGAATGACTTGCTAAAAACTCAGAGCACTGAGAGAATATTTGCAAGCAATTTTCTAGTCTACTACACAAGTCCACATGTTGAAATGCATAATTTATGACCAATTCCCATTCTCTATTGTAATCCTTTTGGGGTTCGTGGAACTCTAAATCCAGCACAGGGGAAAATTTTTATCTTCAAAAGATATTTTTATCTTCAAAATTAATAAAGACTATTAAAAACAAATGCATAAATTTACACTGAAGACAATGCAAGCCTGTGCTTCTCAAATAGTGTAAATATTTGCAATGCAAGACAATGATGAAGCAAAACAATCTCATCCTTGTTCAGTGAGGACATTGCTCACATTCTGTATTGTACACAGATAACAATTATGCATTTTTAGGAAAACCCTGTGCTCCATCACTTATTTTCCATTACATCAGAGGCTAACAGTTGTAAAAGCTACTTACGAACAACAAGCGCCTAAGCAGTGTTTCTTCATTATTGTTCAACTACTACCATGCAAAACATTCCTCTTAAGACAGGGTAAAAAGAATATACTATTGACTAAATGATTCTGTGTTCTGAAAAAGTATGAAATCATTCCTTCTTTGTCTCTGGATAAACAAGAAATTTCTGAGGCAGTGCACATAAGAATGCATTTCTTGAGTGAGGAGTTAACTGTCAGTTAAATCTTTACTTACAGGCTTAAAGTTACAACATATATTTTCTCTAGAAGTCTAGATTTCTGAATCATTATGATGAACCTTTGAACTCTGAGGAAATAACTGTAAAACATATTCTTTAGGACTTGCACAATGCAACTGGAGAGCCCAAATCCAGTGTCTTCACAATTTCAAGTGTAGAGTAGAAAGGGCAATGTACCAAGTACTCTGTACCTGATTTTTCCATTAGCATGCATGACATCAACAAGTTACTGTTTCAATTATAATTTCCCACATCTCAAAGCAATCTGAACTTCTGGTGCAAAACTAGCTACCAGAAATCACTTGTTATCCCCTGAAGTAAAAAGTTTTAAATATTGAATAAATTTTAAATACAGGAGAATACTACCAGTCATTAAAATATAACAGATTTCAGAAAGTAGTTTTATGGGGAAGTACATTCAGGCAGGGCATGTGTATTTTTTTCCCCCCACCTTTTTCTAGGCTGATATCTTCACCAACATCCAACAAAAACTCCCCTCTCCAGAGGGCAACATTGGAAGGAGTACCTCTGGGAGCTATATGCGAACTTGTGCTCAGCTTGGGGGGGGTCCAAGACATAAATGTCCACCTTGAATTTTATTTCAAATATCACCAATACAAAGGTGTGCCTGTTGGTTTTGGTTCAGGAAAGCAAACCATTTAAGTTCTTCAGTTCTTCTGTGCTACGGAAAGATAACATTTCCACTCTCCAGGCTGTCTCAGCTGTACCGATAGCTTTTGCGCAGGTGGTATTGTTCCTTCCTATGGCAATGCACAGTACCTAGTACAACCAAGAGCAAAGTGAAGTGCTGAAGTACTGCAGTAAGATGAAAAATAAGAGTGGTACACATCTGAGTCACTCCTTCAGTTACACACTTGCATCCTCAACAGAAATTACCAGATCTTGATTTTTAGATGGTTGCTTGATAGGTAAACCTGGTATTATTTTTCATCAGTTTCAACATGAAGAGTTTAAGAACCTCTGCATCACTGCATTATCATTAAAAAGTAAAGCTGTGTAAAGACCACAGAGTCCAGGTCTGTGAACAAAATTATTTCCCTTCTAGTACCAGAACAGCCTCTTCCAGCTGCGACCTTAACATGGGATATGCTGTGTGGTTAAAAAGGCTGCTGGTGCTCTTATCACAAGTGTCCCTGGTGTAGTTTAAAGGCCAAGCAACTGATTTCAGAGGGCTGACAAACAGCCTGGCTTCCTTCATCCTGCCTCTGCACAACAGCACTGACACCAACATGCACCAGCAGTAGAGAAGCATCAGCATAGTTTCCCTTCATTAGGGCATTATTTCATGCAAGTGTGCTGGCACGTGTATGTTGGTTCTGCCCATCCTCCCCCACAGCAGTGCACTGTGCCACCCAAAAAGAAGGCATTGGCATTACTGAACACCACAGACAAGGCATTCCTTACCACTGTCTATAAAGGGCCATTCATCTCTACCGTACCTAAAATAGCCACTGGATGCAATCATAAGATGAATACACAACTGTGGATTCATTTAAAGCACTGACTTCCTACACAGAAAAGAAACCAGTGCCCGGCAGTTGCATCCTCACCCATTGTCCTCATTCTCAGTTCAGTAATCAAGTGTTGACTCTTCCTGTCCCCTCCAGTATTAGTTCCTTCATTTCTACAAATATTTAGAAGTTTACAGAAACAGCACAATCCAATCTTATGCACTTACGTGACCTGTATAAAATCAAGTCCATCACAGTTTTCACCATAGCAGTATTTCTGCAGTCTATTTGTCACCCACTAGCTGCTCATTGCCAGTCAACCACAGCCAGCTGCAGAAGGCTGCTAAAACAAAGTGAAGTATCCTGTACAGAGAAACGGTGCCTGTTTAATGAGAAATCCTAGGAACTGCACAGGTCTCTTTCTTCCTGCTGGAGAAGAGGCTGACTTGCAATGCTCTGTTGATCTGCTCCATAAATGGCTTAAATTTTTCGTCCAGCAGATGCTTAAAGCTACCTTCAAGTGTCTAGGCAAGAGTGAGGAGAAGCATGGGCCTTTAGAGACCAACCCATTGTCAGACAAAAGATTGTTTAGAAGAAATCTGGTAATAGCTGGGACAACACAGTGGAATGAATTCTGGGATGCTGCTATACATCCATAGGGTAAGTTGACATAGGAAGTTGTCCAAACAGGGAAGAGCTTAAAACAAATTCCAGGATTGTGGCCATATTACTGATACCAATTGACATTTCTCATTTTTTCAACAACCAGTCACATTCAGAAGTGTCTTTTCTGTCTTTTTCCCTAATAGATGCTCTTTGCTTTAAATTAATTTAGACAAGAGTCAGAGATGTGAGCTAAGTGTGCTAAATAAGGCCCATGCAGTGCTGGTGAATGTGAGCACTACTGTAAAATCTAAAACATTAATGAAAACAAAACCTAGAAAGAGCAGCAGTTTCTATCTGCTCTCTGCTGAAATTGAAGGCAAGAATGAAAAAAAAAACCATTATTTTTTATTTGTAAGCCAAAATCTCATCATTCCTGGAGGAAAACATACTGTTGAAAACAGGGAAGCATTGAATCTGTTGAGGCCACATGGAAATTTTTGCATCAACTACATTCAGAGGTGCGGTGAGATAAATCCATCTGATCTCACCCTACTCTCCTTCATGTTTTCCAGGGCCCATACCTGCTGACCATGTGGTTTCCTTTTCTAAGTAGCTACAATTACAATAATATTCAAAGACATTTGCTCTTCCAAAGGGTAGATGAAAAAAAATTACCACAGACAAATAATTTGAATGACTGCTGAATTAGGTTAATGGAGAGACATGGACACATTTCTTTACCAACAATTTTTACATGCCAATTTGTTTTTTTTTAATTGAAAAGACTACTCACTATTCCAAATGCAACAGATGTTAAGAGTATCAAGACAAAATCTCCAGTCTTCTCTTCACCTAAAACAGTTGTTATGTTCCACTCCAGACACAGTCCCATCTTTGGCACGGGCTCCCACACATGGTCTGTATGGCAGCTTCAAGATGGTCAAAGTATTTAAAGGCAAAAACAAAACAAAAAAAAGAATTCAGCTATATTTGAAGTGACAGGAATCCATAAGTGACCAAAATACTGCTGCTTTCTCCTTGGAGGACCCATCCACTCATTTCAGTCTCTGGGTGCTAAAAGAAGCAGTATTGTACTTAGGAACAGGCACGGTCCTCTCTGTGTCACAAGTGATCTCATGCCTGACAGTCCTTAAGAGCCAAGCTCCCTCTGAATAAAGTCTTGGTCCTGGAGCAAGTTACACTTCTTGTTTTGCAGGGACATATGCTATTCAGTGAATGGTATTACCTGCTGATGGCAAAAGCTCCCATTCTCTGTTGAAGAAGTTACTCGGTACAATCTCATACCACCCACTTTTCCTGCAGAATTAACAGATTCACAGCTCAGCAAGGCCAGCTGATCTCTCACTGCTCCATTACAGAGGACAGTAACCATCTAAATTAGAAAGAAAATAAAAAAGGAGACTAAAAGGCATTCAGACTCCAATCTTAGGAAATGTTAAATATCTCAGCTGAAAAGGCCCTTTCTTCCTTATGCTGCTTCTGCAGCAAAGTCAGGCAGCTGTCTTAAAATGCTCAACCAATGCTACCTAACAGCTTCAAGCAGGAAATAAAACCACAACATATCCACGTCTGTCTGTGTGCTCATGGATTGTTTCGTTGGTGGTGGGGTTGTTTGGTGGTTTTTTTGTGTGTATGTGAGAGATTTTTTTTGGTTGTTTTTTTTTGGGGGGGAGTGGTGGTGTGGTTTTAAAAAAATTATGTATAGGAAGAAGATGCCAACCAAGGAGGGCATCTTCTCTGCCTGAAAAAAGACACAGCTGGCAAAAGCACACACTACAACACTTATCTGGGGCAAAGACTCAGCATAAATCCAGTGCAAAGTCAACGTCATGAGCCTTAACTCATCTGGTCTCTCTCCAAAATTTCCTTCCCAAACACTGATTCCACCCAGACTTTCCTGACTGGCAAAACAGAGGTATCACTTCACCTTCTGATATTGTCCTATTGCAGGTTATGAATTAGAATACTTCTCTCTTTAGATATCAGCTGTGGAATTAGATGGTGGAAGGTGGATTATTTTTAGTAATTGTCTAACCAAACTAGAGCTGCAGTCAGTTGTAAATTAGTCACTGCTTTTCCTAAGGCTACGTTCTACACATCAACTTTCAATGCAACACTTACTATCTCTTCAAAATCCATAATCACTCATCTTTGTAAGGAAGAGAGGAAAGAGGAAGCAGATATCACAGAGCCAAGAAGAGAATTCTTAAATTCTTCAGGTTTCCCACCCAAAGCCTAGAAAGAGTGGCAAGGGGAGATGTAAAGTTATGGAAAGGCACAGCTGCCTTCACACACCAGTGGTGAAGGCTTTTACAAGCTCAACTAACCCATCCCTCTGACAGCTGTCATGTTGGAATGGCATTTTTTAATAGAAGGGGGTCACAGAAGGCCCAGTGACAGTGTACTGTAGTGTATAATGTTAAACCATGTTAAAGCACAACTTAGCCTGACTGATTTTCTTCTTTGACACATTCCAATAAAGGAAGAAAAAATGGCCCATGAAAAAAAGGACTCGGCCAACTCTGCTTGACACAGAGGTTGCTAGAGACTGATGCAGGTCTGAGCTGCAGCGTGTCCATGTTACTGGCCTCAGTGGGATGCCCTATGTATAGTCAAGCTGCTTCCACTCCCATCCCCTGCTGACAAGAATTACTTTCAGACTTGAAACCAAACAGTTTCATCATCTTATTAACCTCCATTCTTAGCTCAGATATCTCTCAAATGCATTAGTTAGATTACATCAACCACGAAGACCTATCCATGAGCCACACATGATACAGCCCAAAGGAGGTCAGTTAGAGATAGAATCATCAGCCATCTGTCTTTCTTCTCCCTTATTCACAGCAGCAACAATGCAAACTATGTGACAAGGGATAAGTATATGCTTTGTGGGGGACATGTGGAAAGGGAGATAATACTAAAGCACCAAGGTATGACTGGCAAACACATCTTCCTCGAGCAAAGCATCTGTCTTGGAGCAGAACCATCCCTGCAGCTTCCTTCCACAATCCCTGCACCAGGCACAGCCAGTTAAGCCAGGCTAAGCCAAGCTCACACAGGTTTTACAAACCTGAGAGCCTAAACACAGCAGCTATGAAGGACCTGAAAAGGCAGCTGACAAGCAGCATAAACAGCAGGATCCCAGAGGACATTGCAACCCTACCAAGTCTGTGTAAAGCACCTGCAGTAATGCACAGCGAGAACATGTTGACTGAAAAAACTTCCCAGTAGGCGTTCAAAGACAGATAAGAGACCGAACACAACACCCCAACTGACAAGCAGTACTCAAGCACACAGCAAAAGCAAACAACAATAACAAATGTCTAACAGTCACAATGTAAGATCACAGCCAAGAATAAAATGTGTGATGTATTTAATTCCCTTTCTCTTTAAGGAACTGATCCTGACTCAGCTTCCTTGTTCTCAGGCAGCTGGACCACACAATGCTACACTTGCTTCTTGTCGGAGTATCACCAACAAAGGAAAGTGAGCGAGAAATATTATCTTGAAACAAACATGCTCAACAGCAACTGACCTGGGATCCTTGTCTTGTGGTTGAAGAAGTTGATATCATCATCTTTAGTGAATAAAAGCCTAGAGGAAGGTGGTGGAGTCACCGTCCCTGAAGGTGTTCAAGAAAAGACTGGATGAGGCACTCAGTGCCATGGTCTAGTTGACTCGATAGGACTAGGTGATAGGTTGGACTGGACGATCTTGGAGGTCTCTTCCAACCTGGTTGATTCTATTCTATTCTATCTGATGCAGATACAAGTGCTTCAGGGTCCCCAAAATACCAAATGCTGACCATGGCAGACTGACCTTGGGAATAAGAAAACCACCAAAAGACTACAAAGCATACATGAACTTAGCCCACCACTGCACCTGGCATATAGATATGTAGAGGAGATGCTACTATATTTAATTACGTGCATCTCAGATGCAGCCTTACTGAGCAAGGGTTTAAAAAGCAAGGCAACCCTGGTGCAGGGCACAAGATTTTGGCAGAGCCATCTCCTGCTACTTTGACTACACAGCTTTAAGGCTGCAGTTCTATTCTATCGCTTTCATATGGCCTCTCTAGCCTTACATTTAATTTAAGAACGTAATCAGATACATCAAGAGAAGTCAAAAAAAAGAGTAATTTTGAACCTCTTCCTATTTGGAAAATACAACGAATTTGCAAAACAGCAATTAGTCATTTGCCTAGAAAACATAATTCTGCAGTTTTCCTACTCTCCCAGGAAGGCACATAAAAAGAATGTCATCTCTGAAAGACCTTGGGAGCTGCAGAGCTCTGCAGCTGTACTAGAGCAGAGAGCACTCTCACACACCTGCCACAGCATGTAGCAGCTTGTACAGAAAAAACATGGAGTCCTTTGAAGCCTTGCAATTTTGTAATGAAAGTAACTTGTTGAATATTTCTGCAACATTTGAAAGACTTAACTCTAGCGTCACAGTCAGAGGTTTTCATTTTGCTGTCAGGCCTGACCCTGGCACGAAGCATACGAAATAGCTGAACATCACTGTCACAGAAACAAAAATACACATCTCACAAAAAAGGAACTGCTAAAAGGCAACATAGAGTTTCCATGCCCCAAAGCAACGAGATATTTCAAGGCTAGTGTTAAAACACTTCATAAGAACACTAATGCATTTAGAAGGCTGAAATATTGATCTCATTTTTATTTGCTCCTGCTGTGTTACGCCAAGAGCAAAGTTAAAAATCCCCGTCCATCTTTTAATCAAACATGCTACTTCTTTTTTGTTAACTCCCAAGAGCAAGTCAGCCTGACAAGACTCCTGTAATTTTATAAGGGAATCTCTCCTCCCTCCACTCCCTTATGTTATCAAGCATTAATTCTGTGAAAAGCCTGCTGCGCTGTGCCACATTCTAATTTACTAACAATACTTAACCATTTCCCCTAGGCTCTCAAAAGGCCTTGCAATGGAAGAAGGCCACCCCATAAGCAGAACTAGCACAGTCTGATATCCTACAGTTTGGTATTCTGTGGTTGCATGCTTCATATGGGCCACTCACCCACATGAACCATCCCATGGCTAAAAAAGTGCTACCTCTATGGGCTCTGGTGCAAGATGAAGCTGCAGCTCTAGGTTCTGATATTGCAATTCACATTCCCTTCCTGTGACATCTAAAGTTCCAGCAAATAATTGACACTGAGCCAACAGGTTCAGAAGTTACTTGAAGCGTGATTGTATAAGTCCACTTCCCTGTGCAAAGCAGGCTAAAGAAATATTTAAAAATCCTCCACACTCTTAAGAACCTTGACATGACAGAACCAAACCATGACAGAGGTAACAACTAGGTTGCAGGAAGCTAAGGTAAACATAGGTGAAGTAACTTAAACCAGAAAATAAAGGCCAGAAGCAGGAACAAGATTCAGATTTCCTTTCTCTTACAACAAGCTTTTAGCTGCAAATGAACTTCCTCTTCTTTTTAAGGCTAAGAAGATTTTTTTTCCCTTTTTGCAACAGGACAGCATTTAGTTCAACATGTATTTATGCTGCTTGGTATAAGAAAACCCTCTCATCTAGAGATTACTTGCCATGTCAAAGAGCAGCAGCTCTTTTGTAAGTCTTCAGCCAACTTGTTTGGGTTTTTTAATATACTACATGTATGCACTTATACACATACATACACACATTTTATAGGGGCAGCTTCAATGTAAATGACTGGTCACAGACAGCACTGGAGAGAAAAACATTAGATGAAAATGACTCCGAAAGCTGTGATGACAATAATCACATTTAAATGGAAACCATTTTGGATGCATAACTACAAGGGAAACTCACTTCATTTACCAGAAGGGAAGGAAAAGAAAGCCTCCTGTTAACTTCAGAGAGCGTCTGCTCCCATGTGTATTTTCCTCTCTATTATCACCTACAGCAAACTATTACCTAGTGCTCTTCACATTGCTCTAGTATGTCAGACTTCACCAGGCTTATTATGAACAGAAAATCCACTGCCAACTTTCACTTTCTATCTATTGCACTTAACAGCATGATGAACTCAACTATAAATACCTTTAGAGTGGTTTGCTGAAACAGGAGAGAAAGGGGACAAAACCACACTCAGATAGGGCAAGAGGAGGCATTGGGAAGAATTTCTTTTTACAATGTGGCCCATGTTATGAAAGCACGGCAGAGCCCTGCATTGCATCACTCTCTGTACTTCAATTCACATTCCCATAAATTCAATTTCACATTCTCATGAATATATATATGCACAGAAAATAAATATGTAAATATATACATACGTAAAGAAATATGCCACATTTTTCCATTAGCCTTCCTCTTCTGATGCGTTCGTTGTTACAAGAGATTATAACAGGGATCGGCCTAGTAATGAATCACCCTCAATAGCACACTGTGCTTTTACAACTAGAAATAGAGGGATCAGAGATTAATCCTCTGTCCTGGATGACACGGGAACCAGTGACAGTGAAAGCAAGTATAAATATGCAGAGAAGGCACTTTGGCTCTCTGCAGCCCTCTTTAGTTCTGAAGGAGACTCTTCCACCAAGAGATGCCTTAAAGGTCACTGCAAATTAAATTAAACAAAAGGTATTATTTCTGTAAGTCCTGCAGTAACTGGGTGAGGAGGAGCTTCCACTAATAATCCCTGTGATATCACCTTCCCTCTCTAAGAAAGGTAAAGCCCAGCTTCAGCCCTGCTGCCAAGAGCTCTTGAAGTAGCAAATTTGACCGAATACTTCATATTTAATTTGCGCTCTAAGACAGTTTGTATGCAGTGAGTCTGTTGCTTCTCGTTCAGTTAACACTACTCAAATGACCCTCCAAAGTCACGTTTAGAAATCAGTAATCTTTGGCACTAGGAGTCACAGCAAGACATGGATCCCCACTGATGTTCCTACACAAAATCTTGTGTAAATAAGCAGAACCTGAAACACAACTCTGGTGACAAGGACATCCCCCCTCCTCAAGCTGCACTGATGGCACAGAGTTATTAGCAGTAAATCTGAGTGACAAATTATTCTGGTCACTGGAACCAGGAGATCACATCCAGAAAAAGCCTATCTGTTTATTAAGAATTTTTTTTTTCCTATAGATACTCTTCCTTACAGGCTCAGGACACACAATAAAGGGGAAACAACAGGCTTTTAAAAAATAAAGCATATTTGGAAGGAAGGGAGGCACCAAGGATTTGTATGCTTTTTTAAAAAGAACTAGCAACTTTGTTTGTAACCTTGCTCCTTTTTGCTTTGGGTTGGTTTTTGTTTGTCACCCTAGATCCTTCTATCTTTCCCTCATTTCCTTATATATTAGTCAATGGACCCTTTCATTCAAAAGGGCAGTATTTCTTCTACTGTGTCCAGGATGTGACAGCAGTCAATCTACCTGCTCAGGGAAGAACAGTTGGGAACATTCTTACTCCTAATGAACCTCTTATCCTTGATGGTCTATAAACACATGATCTTACAGCAGTCATGGCCAAACTGGGGGACAAACTCACACTCTTAGTAGTTTTCAGTCACCTGTTAAATGACATTCCTAAATACAGTAGCTGTTTTCCCAAAGAGAAACTCTGACATAGTTGTTCATGACCAGTCTCATCTACAGATCGGACTAGCGACATGTATTGTGCACTTCTGATGCTTTTTGAAGGATACACAGAAACTCAAGGGGCAGATATTGAGGCATACCTAACTGATACACAGGATTTACCTATCCCAAAATACATAATATATTGTATATTGATTCTAGACACATATTCAGCAAGGCTTACAAGTAGAATCCTTAAACAAGTCTCCAAGGATGAAGTGCTCATCTCTTAGTTGACTCAATATCATCAAACTACAGAAAAGCTCAGCCACAATTTCTAAAATCTCGTAGCATTTCCCACTTACTATACATACTTGGCATCCAAATTGCCAACACTGTTTTCAATCGAGTTCAATCAACCTGCCAGAACTCTGGTTAAATTCAAGATGTACTAACAAGCTCCCCTCCTTACCTGCAGGTATCAAAAGTGAACTCCAGAGAGGTACCAAACCTGATAACCAGGCAAGTACATAGTAAAGGCCAGTCTTGCCCCTGGTCCCTGGAGAAAGAAACTGCAAGCATTAGAAACTGCTGATGGCTGAAATATCCCTTGCTATTTGTGAATTCTGTTGCCTGTCTACAGATGAGTTGCAGATAAGAATATCACAGCTCTTACAGTGTACATTTTAAAAAAGACTTTACTTTCAAGGCTCTTGTTCATTGACCTACCCCAGAATCAATAAGCATGATGTAATCTGTTATTTGTGGGATTTTTATGCTTCACATGAACGCAGTTAGATCTACCTCAAAACATTGTGAGAAACAGCAAAAAATAATTGTTTCTGGACATGGTGAGTTCTTTGGACAAGTGGTGCTTTCAACAAAAGTCAGACAACAGAACTAGCAACATTGGTCCTAAATTAGTGAAATAGTGTCAAGGATCTGGAGCTGAGTAACTTCACAGTGAACTAAGCCCACATGGCAAGTTTAAGGCCCATTCTGTTATGCCTAAAGCAAGCTGCCACTACATCTTTGCAGTCAACACACAAATCAGCAAAACAGAAGTCATAGTAAACTCTGCATGGATTCTCACTATGGAAATTAACACAGTGACTTATATGTGTGGTTTCCATGGTTCACTCAGTTCTTGCAGCAGCTAGCACTAGATGTTCCAGAGAAAGAACAGAATCAGGGACTAACTGGCTAGTTCGTTCTCCAGGAAGATTTTTGCTCTAATACTTTATACACTGGAAGTGCAGTTTTCCCCAGACTAAGTTTCCTGTTCTTTACAGCTTTCTACAGCTTTGCTATTCACTATTTCCCTACTACATGTAGAAACAGTCCATGCACAATGATATCCAGTTTCTGCAATCTCTTTCCTTCAAACACTTTTCATTTTTTTAAAGTAGTCCAGATACTCTTTCAGAATACAAGTTAGGTTTTTCTACAGGATCAAGAGTTCCTTGTTTTTTTGGGGGGGGAAGAGGAAAGGCAGACCAGAGTAAAATAAAACGAAGTAAAGAAATAATTGTAAGAGGACACCTCATTCCTGATTATTTTTTCCGTACAAATAATCATCCTTGCTGTATTCTTCACTGCTTCTGAATCTGGCTATCAGTCACATTAGCGCTAACTGCTTCTGAGGCATACAGAACCACTCAGGTTGGAAGCGACCTCCAAGATCATCCAGTCCAAACTATTACCCAGCCCTGACTGATGAACTAAACCATGGCACTAAGTGCCTCATCCAGTCCAGTCTTTTCTTGAACACCTCTAGGGACAGCAAATCCACCACCTCTCTGGGCAGTTCATTCCAATGGCAAATCACTTTCTCTGTGAAGAATTTCCTCCCAAAATCAAGCCGACACCTCCCCTGGCACAACTTCAGACTATGTCCCCTCGTTATGTTGCTGGTTGCCTGGGAGAAGAGACTGACCCCCAATATTATGAGAAAAACCCAGAGTAGGAGACTCCTTTTTCTTAGGCAGCAGAATATAGGACTTGTAAGAACCACCTACAACTCCCTCCTTGAGCGGCATTACTACTGGGAGCTGCCACGTTCCTGCAGTGATTTGCCTCTCCCACTAATATTAGTGTTTAGAAGAGCAGTAAGGAGATCAGACTGGCAGAGAAAAGGCATTGGTACATTGCCCAAAGTACATGTGACAGACTCAGCAGCTGGGAAGGCTGATCTCTTTCACCTCTGAACCTGGAAAAGCTGCTTGTCCAGAAGGTTAGACTTCACAACTAGGCAAATGCACCCAGGAAACAGGTGGATTTTCTAGCATTGGAATCCTAAACTGCCTCATCTGGACAACTCCACCAGTTCTGGCCACATATCCATACCCTGAAACATGAAAAGGGTTGCAAGACTTTCTTCCAACATGAAACCCAAACGAGAAAAATTGCTTCTTTCCAACTAATTTACCTGTATGAGCAAAGCTAGTGGCTAGATCTAGCTGAAAACCAAGTTAAACCCCCAATAACAACAAAAACGCAACAAGAATATTCAGATTGTGAAAGTCCATGAAGTCACACGAAGTTCCCAGCAAAGGGGCACTTGTTCAGACTTTTAGCAACTGTATCAGAAGCAAATTCTGGGAAATTTCTCACTTCTCCCAAGCCGCTCAGAGTTGCTCAGGGAAGTCTGGCACCGAATGGTTTAGGACAGAGCTGAGAAGCTGCAAACAGCACTTAGCAGGTATGCTGCATGCTGGAGTGTACCCTGGATGTTTCCAGCAATCCTGGTCCAGAGGCAGACTTACGAGAACTGTCCATCAGTGAGAACTGATCAATGTTGCTACATTTCAAAGAAAGCATCTTAGGTTTGATAAATAATCATTTTTCAAAGAAAATGTCTTTCTTCTGAAAACTTTTGACCAGGGTGACTACTGGATCAACCTCAGCCTCCTCTGACACCACTCCAGAACTAATTTCACAAGTTTACAAAAGGTGCTGCCACTTCGGCTTAAGTGTTACCGTCAGACTTTTCCACCTTCATCTTCCTTCCAAGGTCTCTTTCAGGCTCCATGCAAGATCTACCTAAACTATCCCTTCTCTGTTCACGCTGCTCGTTAAGTTCACAAATTTGCTGTGCTCAGAAGTATACGAGTCCTCTGCCAGCTTCGGAGCCTGAGCTGTGTGCCCTCTTGCACTGCAGTTTATTTCAAACTGATTTTGCATTGCTATGTTATAATTACAGCTTTGCTTGCACATCCAGCCACTGAAACGAGGAAAAGTTAAACTGTTACAATTTAGAACAGCTCGAGTATTGCTCTATCTGCAAACTGCAGAGCTCCAGGAAACACGGAGGAATTCTGACTATGTCTCAGTCTGCCATGAAACTTCACGATTTGTTACAAACACGTTGTGACCGGCATCTCTTGCGTATAGCTTTATCTTTGGTGTATCTTCGTTACACACCACTAACCGAATGCAAATTCGAGTCCTCCTCCAAATCGGAGCCCCGCTGTAAACACAGCGTTCTTCCCACCCGGCTGATCCCACCTCGGTCTCTCCCGAGCTGTACTATTCCTCCCGGCGCCAAACCGCACACAGACGCGCTGAGGCTGGGCAGACAAAGACGACGGAGGTGGGAAAGCCTCTTCCAAGCTATTTCAGTGCCGCTTCCTCGGCTCTGACATAGGAGCAGCCCTGAACTCCCCGAGCGGAGTCTCCGCATCGGCCAACGACAGGAAGGTCCGTCGCAGCTCCCGCCCCACGGGTCGGCAGAGGCCACCTCCGCGGTCACGCTATGCTCCCGTCTGTCCGGGCCGACACGACACGGCGGCCGGTCCCACGAGGGGCAGCCTCAGGCCGAGCAACGCCGCCCCGTACAGCTGCCTGTTGCTGCCGCCGGCACCAACCGACTTCCAACAGCCGCCTCACCTGGGGGCGGTCGGTCCCGCCGCCGGACCCGGAGGGGCGAGGTGGTGTTCGTGGGGGCGGGACGAGTGGAGCGGCTGCTGCAGGATAACAGTACCCCCAGGGCAGACGGCCCCAGTGCCGGCCAAGCGGTGCGGCAGGCAACCCGCCCCGGGCCACTCCCGCGGCCCGGCCTCGCTCTCTCGCGGCCCCGGCCTTCTCCGCGCCGGAGGAGCGGCGCACTCGGCTCGGCCCCGCGGCGGCGGCTCACCACAGCCAGGGCGGTGGCCAAGCCTACCTTGGTGCCCCGCACAGGGCCCGAGCCGGCGGCTCCTCCTCCGGCTGCGGCGGCTGCTGCTGCCCATACCCGAGGCCAGAAATGCGGCAGGTCGTAATGCCGACGGAGCCGGGGGCTGCGAGGCTTCTGTGAGCCTATGCACCCCCCGGGTCTCTCGCCCAGCTCCTGTTTACCGCGGATCGGCGGCCGGCCAGGCTGCCTGTCAATGCACCGCCCCGCCCCGGCCCGCCCCCACCGCCTTGGCCCGGAGGAGGACGGGGAAGCGAGGCGGCTGCAATACGCAGCGGCCGCAGCCCCCTCCGGCGGAGAGGGTGGCCCTTGGTGGGGCAGGGCCTGGCCCCATCGCCTCCCGGTTCGACTTCCCTCCATCGGGGAGCTCGTCGCGCTCTGGGTTCCCCGCCTTGGGCTCTCAGGCTACCAGAGACACTCCGCGGGGCTGGGGTCTTGCCCGGGCTGGGGGTGCTGCTGGCGCCGACACCAGGCGTGAGTTTATCGGAAACCGTGAGGTGAAAACGGGCGGCACAAACGGTGATGTTAATGTCATGTCCAAGGGCTTGCTTTTTAGTCTAATGAGGGCTCGTAGGCGTCTTCATAAGGTGTTTTGTATAAATTAGTCACCTGCATGCAGTGATTTATCAGTGGAAGACTAAACAAAAAAGTTGAGTAACAAAAGGATGCTAATGCTTTTTTCTCGATGTCACACTCTCTATTGCTATTTCCTTTTGCAAGTAACATAATTTAGTAATTTCTTTTCAAAAAGAAGTCACCTCAGCAATCCTCTGAGATAAATCTGAATCGGTGTATTATACTATCAAGGTGAATTATACAGGGAAAATCCAAGGGAGAGATTTCCTCTGTCCAGATATAGTATCTATACCACTTGGGAATAAGTGAAAAAGAACAGGAAGACAGGCAGCCTCACTGAACTGTTTCTGTCAGTGCCATGCAGACAAGAAAGGAAATACTGTTACGAAAAAGAACAGACAGAAAAACAAAGCTCCAAACTCGACAGGCAAGTTCATTCACTAAGCCTACCCATAGTTTTTCATCTCCTGAGTCTGCACCTTTTCACATCAATAATTTACAGGACTCCAGGGAGATTACATTTACCCTTAAAGAATAGTGAGAAGAGTATAACATGAGTAAGGTAACTCCTTTTGATGTAGGGTACAACCACCTCCTATGGAAAAACAACACGTTACTCGAGGTTTTCAGAGTACAGAGAAGCTGTGCTGAAATTTGGTTGTTACATTTAGAGTTAGGACTCAGCACACTCCTCTAGTGTAAGTGGGAGAATCAACCACCCGGAAAGCACACAGTATGTCTTCCAGGGAAGAGAAGGCATGTCTACAACTCCTATTTAGCCCTATCTATACTGAAGTTAGATCACAGATGCTTAGATTGTATGTCCTTATAAGATAGGGTATGGTAAATTAATGTGTGCTGATAATCCTGATAGGCAGTGTATTGTAAAACTGGCATGTAGAGAGAATCAGTTCCTATCTTTAGCTATAAGCTGTAGTGACGGCCTTCAGGCCACAGGGCTATCTCAGAGGCTATTCCTTCATACTCTGTTTGGTTTATGGTGTTTGTTTTGTTTTTTTTTTTTAATATTTCTCAGACTAGGATTGCATCCTACTGTGGCAACAGCATAACTCACCACCCAGTACTCTGTCCCAGAGTGGGAATAGGGCCTGTAGACACAACTGTAATATAAGTAAAATTACACAGAAAAACAGCTGCACAGTGTGCTACTTTGAGCCTAGCTAGAATGTTTTGGTGAGAAGAATTAGATCACAGGCTGAGAAATGAAAACAATGGTGAGGTCTACTTCGCTCAGTGTCTTGCTGAGATGTGTAGAAAGGAAAAGCAAAACATTAGATAAAGTCACTTCGCTTGGGCACTTCGCTCTGGGCTTTGCTCTCAGCTCTTTGACTGCCAGGGAGAGCTGGGGCTGCTGGCTGAACTCCATCTTGCTTTCTAACCTCACCCTCCATTTGCTTTGGCTGATTCACCTTTGCTTCTTAATCCCCCTGGCCGAACCTCCATTCTTCCTTGGGACTGGGGTAAGGTTGAGAGGGGTGGTTGAGAGCCCCTCCTGGGGACTCAGGTTTCTGGGAGGGGAGTTGTGTTTCTGTATTACCTTTTTTACCTTGTGTATTTCTGTATATATCTGTATATACTGTAAATATCTGCTTGTAAATTGTGCTAGCTGTAAATATAAGCTTCATTCAAATTTCCAGAGCCGACTGAGTCTAGTCTGGGTGATTTCTAAAGTGGGGGTGGGGGACACCCGAACCACCACACACAGAAAACACGTTTTCATGGCAGACCAGAATAACTAATGATTAGGCCTCAAATGAAAGAAGCTACAGTAGGCCACTGCTACAACACTCTTAATTCTCAACGGGAGCAAAGTGCCTAAATTCCTTGGCAGATCTAAGGTTCCTTGTGTTTCCCAGTTACTACTCCAAAGTCTCCATTTCCCTAGAAAGCCTATCTAGCATTGTAACACCTGTTGCTGTTCTTGAGTTAAAAGTCTCAGTAGCAACCTCACAAACACAGAACCACAGAGCTAGACTAAAGCCTCAGTGCTAAAGAGCTGGGAATACTATGGAACATCCTTCTCCTTGCATGCCTTCTTACAGCCTTCAGTAAGAAATACAAACCTAGGTCTTTCCAAATGTTCCACCCTCAAATTTGCAGCTAATTTACAAAAAAGAGAAGAAAAAATAAACTTAAGCTAAGAGCCATTGTGGTGTTTTTAAAACTAATACTTTAACACTCTAGCCTAGTTCTGAATTATAAACAAGAACAGGAACTCTCTGGACATATTTAAATAAAAGGTACATAAATAGGGGATTGTACACAAAACACAAACAATGATAAGTCTCTATCATTCAACTGGATTGTTGATTAGGATATAGTGTGCTGCACAAACTGTTCTCTTTTCTTTTTCTCTTCTCTGCTCTGGCTGCCGGCTGGTGCTTTTGCATGTCTTCGCCAACCTTGGCTGAGACTCCTGCTATGGTTAAGTAGCAGTGAGTTTTCTCTCTGGGGGGAAGAGCTATTCACTTTTCCCTTGTCTGGAGGGTTCTGGGGATCCTTGAATAGTTTCTGAATTGTAAATATACGTAAATAGATTTTGTACATATACATTGCATTTTATGCTTCTAGATTTTATCTTGCTTTTCTACATATAGCTTCATTTTGCTTCCACACCTTCTGAGCTAGTCTGGTGATTTATTTTTGGGGTAATTTCAACCCACCACAGTCATTAATCAAATAGAAACCTTAAGTCCTACCTATAATTGATGTTTATAACTTGAGTAGGAACTAAGTTTTTTCCAAAATTACAGAACATCTCCACTTTGCTAACTGGATACCTCTAGCTCAAAGTTGAGGGAAAACTTTAGCTGGGGAAAATGCACCTAGAAATATGTCATACTTTGCTGAAGATGCTGATGGGTCTACAGAAAGAGCTGCCCTGAAGGGCTGCACACAGGATCTAGACTGTGGGCATACATGTAGTCATCATAAATACTTGCCACCATCAACAACAAATTTGATATGTTTAAAGTCATAATACAAGTACCTCTGTCCTCAGGACACTCCAGTTCTTTCTGAAAGCATGTATACGGTTAACACTCCAGGAGGAGTGTCCCTGAACTCGAAACCCGATCTCAGGTGGTCCTGACCCCTCCTCAGGGGTGGGTCTGGACACCCCCAGGTGAGGGTTAGCCCACTCCCCCTTCCTGTCCTATAAAAGCAGGCGGACTTCATGTTCTCCCTCTCTTGGACACTCTCTCCACCGCTCCCTGGACCACACTCCAGCTCTCCCTGCATTTCTCCACACACGTGGTCACCATCACCACAAAATCGGGTCGTATTCATACCTTTTTGTATTTGTTGTTCTTCCTTCCCTCCACCTTTTGTAACCTCTCTACCTTTGATACCCTTTTTAAGTTATTGTTAAACTTGTTCTCCTTTTTAACTTCCAAATCGAGTGAGACTGATTTATTTGGGTGGGCTTACCTTTTCCTCTCACTTCCAATTCCTTTCTTTGGGGAAGGAGGGAGGGGAGAAGGAAGGGCAATTAATATAAATTGTCAGCTGTTCTATCAAAATTATTAGTCTCTGGGAATTTAAATTAGAACCCCAGACAAAGCAGCACAGTTCTAGCATAGTCTTAAACCACTGTAAGATTATTTCTTATTAAAAAAAAATAATTGTTTTTCAGAAATACTTTTACTCCTTTTTGCAGGAAGACCTGAAAAGCATTGTGAAGCAGAAACTCTGAACAGTAAAAAACTACTGTATAACTGTGCCCTTTTTTACTTTAGTTACGACAACACATACAGTAGTGATGTGGAAAAGCAATTTTTTTCTCAGATAAATATAAATTATCTTTTTTTATTCTATAATATCAGCTTGAGCACCTGCGTATTTCCATAGCAACTCTACAGTACACTTCAGAGGATTACTTCAGAACTACACCAGTTTGCTATGTTACTGTTCTAAAGAAAGCAACACCTCCTTGCAGCTTTTTGTACAAAACCATGTCATACTGTATCACCGCAACCAGAACAGCCCTTGTGGACTTCTGGGGATGCTTCCAGCCCTAAGTCTTGTGGGGCATCGCTCTTAGGTGACAGGCTGATGAGAGACTGCAAAGGCCAAAATTCCACATCCTTTAAATACCCTTTGCAAGTAAGAGGCAGATGCCAGCTTCTTCGCACACTCAACACCACCTCTCTCATTTATTTCACACACACACGTATGTGAATTTATGTCTATTAATTTAAAAAGTAGAAAAACATCTATTAGAGTGGATAACAACTACTAAAATAAAAGAATGTAAGCCTGATGACTAGGAAGCTTTAAACCCAGACACATTCATATGTGGGAGGCTTGGCTGATAAAACTGAAGGCTGTGTGTCCACCCAGCGAGACTCGGACAGACTGGAGAGCTGGGCAAAGAGGAACCAAATGAGGTTCTACAAGGACAAGTGCAGAGTCCTGCATCTGGGGAGGAATAATAAACTGCACCAGTACAGGTTGGGAGATGATTTGCTGGAGAGCCACCCTGTGGAGAGGGATCTGGGAATCCTGGTGGATAACAAGTTGTCCATGGACAGAAATATGCTTCTGTGGCCAAGAAGGCCAATGGGATCCTGGGGTGTATTAAGAAAAGCATGTCGAGCAGATCAAAGGAGGTTCTCCTTCTCCTCTACTCTGCCCTGGTGAGACCTCATCTTGAGTACTGCCTTCAGTTTTGGGCTCACTGGTTTAAGAAGGACAGGGACCTGCTGGAGAGGGTCCAGGGAAGGGCAATAAAGATGATTAGGGGACTGCAGCACTGCCTTATGAGGAGAGGCAGAGGGACCCGGGGCTTTTTAGTGTTAGGAGAAAAAAATTATTTGCTGAGATTGTTTCAACAACACAGGAAGTCAAGTGTTTTCCTGATTTCCTTAAGAATAGAAAAAGAGCAAGTAGCATTCCTTTTGACAGTGCAGAACATTAATATTACAACCAGGAATGTTGGGGACATGTGATAACCATAGGATGCTCTCTGAAAAGTGTATTCTGCTACAGTAAATGGCAACAGCTTAGAAGCGAATGAAAGAAGAAATTAGTTAATGCATTAGAATAGCATGATAGGCACCTGAAAGTTACAACACTCCACAAGCACCATGCGGTGTTGAAGCACTGACCCTTTGTTTATCAGCTGAGAGAAGGATGTAAGTCCAGAAGTGAGGCTACTCAAACACCTGCATGGAACTTATTCAAAGATCTGAAGTAATTCTAATATAAACCATTTACCTTCTCAGATAATTTATACTTGAGAGCCGGTTTTTTGGTAACTTGCAAGCAGTGACCCAGCAGAATGCACTGTTCAAAGTCTAAGAAAGCAGCTTTTACCAGAAAAGCACTGAACTTCAAAGCTGAAATCCCCTTTAATAAAAACATTGTCTGACCTTCAAGTAGGTGATTGCAGATATCTTAATAAGTGCCTGAAATTTACTGAACTTTCTTCACTCTCAGTTGGAGGATATAAATTAGTGCTGTAGTAAATACATTTAACTGGATCTGGAAAATTCCTAGGATGAGATCATTTGAAACTCATCCCTGAGACAGTGGCATCAGCCATTAAAGTCTCACAACAGGTTAAAAAAAAGGCATCCCTGCCTGCAAACCAAATTGCAACCTTTCCCTCTGTACAGTGATGTAAGACTCTTGTAGGCTGTGGATGCAGCAGTGGCTGCAGCCAGCCCTACACAGACTGCATTTAATGTGGCATGGCCTGTGACACTGTGACAAACCGGCATATGACTATACACCCCAGCACACTTCAGCAACTCTTCACAGTCATGTGAGGATGCCTTTGAAGACTGACAAGATTGGATACAGCTCTGAGTGTGCCTCTGAGCACATAAGCTTTTGCAGTCATAAAGTCTAACCCAGGCCTCATAAATGCTGTCCCCTGTAGAAGTGTTATAAGGATTTTCTCATTGACGAATCTCAAAGCTAAGGAAAAGGTTGGCAAATGCAACAAACGGACCTTTTATGGTAATTTCTTTAAGTAAAACTAGTTGTCTAGGTGTTTGCTCTAGTGAAATCCAATCAGCATTAAGATGTCACACTTGATGAAGGCACATTAACACTGCAAGCCATTTAGTATCCAGATGAAAGGAGATCCCCATACCTTAGTCCCTTCCCTGTACTCCAGTACATTTAATGCTTGAATAAAGCAGAACGTGCACTACTAGAAAAAAAGTGAAGCTCAGTGACAAGCGATGCATCTTCAGAGGTCAGGTGGTACTGCAGCTGACACTACAGCTCACCACCATTCTCTTCCCCTATTTTGTGAAAAGAAGAAGTAAAACCAATCAAAACCATTTCCTTCTCTATGGATCAGAACTTGGAAAAAGGCCCTGACCAGTGTGCTGCACTTCCAGGTTTGTTGCTCAGACCATTGATGACTGTGTATACAGTTCTGTTATCTTAGTCCCCCAGGCCCAAATATGCAGAGAAGGAAAGACATTTTCTGAGCCTACCTCTTAGTAGTCAATATTTAAGCTTTGTCTCTCCCCATGGCAATAAACAGATTGCATGCATCTGACATCATCTGTGGTGAAGGCATAAAAATAGGCACCCTGGTTTTGTGTAACAAAGACATCATCTTCCTCATAAGCACAGCTATTGAGCTGAAGTCAGCTAGATGCTCCCCTTGCACACATTTCCTACATTTCCTTCTCATTCTCTAACTAATGCTATTTATATGCTGTTCAGACTACATGTAGATTAGTAACACTAAGCATTTTTATAGGACCTCCCTTAGAAGAACCCTGGGCATATTTTACCAGATATTATTTTAATCAGAACTGTAGAGGCTTCCATTTTAACAGTATTTTGAGCAGCTTAAAGCTAAAGATGCAAACCAGGAAAATGGGAATCAGGGAACTGAAGAAGACATAAAGACCTCTGAAGTATACTGCAAAATCAGAGGATATTCAGAGGACATCAAGCATAATTAAGGCTCTGGAACAGCAAAGTGAGTGAACTGCTGCCATAAAGAAGATGTGTAAGAGGAGATGTAACACAAACACAGAATATGGTCGCTATTCAGGAAACATTGTTCTCTCTCATAACACTAGACCAAATTAATTGCAATGGCAGGAAATTCAAAACTAGAGTGAAAGGAAATGCTTTTTGCATTATACATAAACAAATCAGACTGTGAATCTATTGAGATTCAAAAATAGTTTTAGACATTTATGGGCCTCCAAATTAATTTTGTACTGTAGAATGAGCAAGCAAGTTCTTCACAATTCAGATAAGTCACTAGCATAGGAGATAAGATCCAGTGTAAACAGGTTCCTGTGCGTTCAGTTCCAGAATTCTTGCACTTTCTTCTGAAGTGTCTATTACCTCCTGTTCTCAGATACAGATGCTGGACTGGACTGATCTAAAGATAATCCAGTCCGTGGTGATGAGTCCTGTGCTTCCCCTAAAGCATATTAACTATGATCACTGTCAAGACAGACAATGCTAAGAAGAAATCCTGTCACTCAACTCTCAGTCTCAAGCTCATGTTTAAAAACCAAAGATAATTCATTACTCATCTTTGTGTTGTAGCTTTACATCAGTCAGTGCAAGTTTTTAGTGAACTATTACCACAACACAAATACAGCCCACTATGGGCAATAGTTCCAGTACTTGACATTAAATAAAAAATATATTCATGCAAAATAAATCTAAGTCTACCGCTCAAACGAAAATGTCATCTGCACATTAAGATTATGGATGGATGAGAGAGCAAAACCATAATTGTCTGCTTTAAAAAGGGTGTTTCAAACCCTATTTTTCCTTTTAGAAAACTATAAGTTTTAGACAGAGCATAACCTCAGAAAGTTTGTTGATGATACAGAACTGAGAGGATTGACTGACACACCATAAGGCTGTGCTCCCATTCACCAAGACCTGGACAGGCTGGAGAGATAGGCGGAGAGGAACCTAATGAAATTCAAGAGACACAGGGAAATACCAGAGAAGAATCCAGTGGAGGGCTATGAAGATAATCAGAGGAGCATCTCTCTTAAAAAGAAAGACTGAGAGGCCTAGGAGGGAATCTTATCAATATCTAAAGGGTAGGTTGTCAAGAGGATGGGGTCAGACTCTTTTCAGTAGTGCCCAGCAACAGGACAAGGGGCAGCAGGCACAAACTGGAATACCAGAAGTTTTGTTTAAATGTAAGGAGACTCTTCTTCCCTCTGATTGCGCAAGAGCGCCGGAACAGGATGTCCAGAGAGGTTGTGGAGTCTCCTACTTCATTTGAAACAGCATCACACAATGGTAGTGATTGGAAGGGATCTTTAGGGATCATGGAGTCCCATCTCCCCTGCAAAAGCAGGAACACCTACAGCAGGTCGCAGGGGTCATCCAGGCAGGTACTGGAAGTCTCTGGAGAAGGACACTCCACAACCTCTCTGGGCAGCCTATTCCAGTGCTCCATCACCCTTCAAAGTAAAGGAGATATTGAAAACCTGCCAGGACTTGGTTCTGTGCAACCTGCTCTAGGTGAATCTGTTTCAGAGTGCGTGTGTGTGTGTGGTGTTTCATCTCCAGAAGTGCCTTCCAATTCTTGCCATTCTGCGATTCTGTGATTAAAAACATCAGCATACAGTCATCTGTTTATGAGGCATTCTTCCACTATTTTCAAAGGTTTTTTAGAAACTTTGTAATTAGAAGAACACTGGGAATGTACTCTATTGCTGACCTCCTCAGGCTGAATTTGAACCATGATGAAGTAATCACTGTTTCCTTACCTATGATTTTCTTCGCAAATGTCTTTATTCGACAAACCCAAACCTTTTGTTATTCTTACATGCCTCTGCTGCCCCCTGCTGTCTCTTCTCTGCAGCTTCACACAGAAATCAGTTCCCTGCCTCCAAGTCCCTACGTGAGACAAGTTACACACAGAGTAGCAGTAAACAGAGTACCACACTTTCAGATGCAGGTCTTCTGCAAACTGACGCTCGTAATTTGCGAAAAAGATCTCATAGGCAGGCTTCATTCCAGTAAGATACTGCAGAACAAACCAAACCTATCTCTGACACTGAACACTGTTAGCAGAAATAGCTTCCAATTAAAGGAGCAATAAACTGCACTGAAGAGGCAGGCAGTGAGCTGGAAAACAGATGTTTTCTTCTTTCATGCAAACTTCTATAGATATGCTATTAATTTGCCACTTATGCATGGCTTTTAGTTTTGGTTGGTCTTTGCGCGAGGTGTTTGCGTTTTTTTGTTGCTTGTTTTTGATTTTTTTTTTTACTGCAGAACCATAAATGGGAAAGGCAAATCAACACCCTGAGATTAAACACTTTGCAATAAATATGCACAAAAAAACCCCAAACATACTGTAGCTATAGACAGAGATTCACATATTGGTAAGCCAAGTAACAAATCAGATTTGGCAGTTTTCTTAAGCAATGCGTGTGATGGCTTTGAAACAACTGCCTTAGAGTCAATGTAATCAGAAGCAGTTACTAGTCTCAAGAAAAACTGTTTTTTTATTCATGGAATTACATAGCTACAGGAAAGAACTTGGCTCACAAGGTCAATCCAGATGTGCCTGGATAAAATAGTTTCATCTTTTGAAAGAGAAATTTTCAGTGAATCTGGCAAACAACTGTGAAGTGCAACTTGTTCTTTAATGATATGACTGTCTTAGCGAAACTCTCATGTGATGGAACGATTCATCAGGAAAAATCCTACAGGATCTCAGGAGGTGCAAAGAGCTGAAGCAGAATACCCCTTCTTTAACCTACGGCTGTAAAGTCTAATCTAAACAGAGTAGTGGATTTCATATCAAGAAGTAAAAGAAGGCAAACATTAACCCTACTGTAAACAAAGCAGTGGGGGAGGACAATGACCAGCTTACTGAAACACTTTGCTCAAGAGGGCTATGTGATAAATAAAGAAGGAAATAAAGACTGGCTAGGAATATAAAACAGGTTGAAAAAAGCAATAGTCCAAGCTTCATGAGAAATACATTGCTCTGTCCCCATTTTGTGCACCTAACTTATCCAAAAGCTGCTTTCAGGATGGAGTCTCCACTGACATCTCGTGGCCTTTGTGTAACACATCACGGCTGAAAAGCAATCCTCCTTGTCAAGCAATTGCTCTTTTTTTTGGCAAAAGTGGCAGAAAAAAACTTTTCTGTTTAGGTAAAATGTTTTGCTTGCAAAACCTTTGATTTCTTTATCTATTCAGTGTGCATAAAGGAGGATAAAAACTAATACTGTGAAAAGGAACATCCCTATTCTCGTGCACAGATACACTTGTAACATTAAACAGTATACCTAGGTAACCTTAGAAACACTGAATACAAGTTAGGAATCTAAACCAGTTAAAGAGAACAGGAGATTGTTTTGTTGAATTTCTACTGAAAAAAAAAATGAGTAATTACAGTCCTACATATTTAAAAATCAAGAGTTACCATCAACAATACCTCAATGTCTCTAAACTGATCTGCTTCACAAGAAACAGCCTAAATTTATCTTTCCATTGAGTGCATCTGATTGTTTTCAGACAATAATTTCTAAGGAAGACAACTACAGGAAGGCAAGGATATTTTTTTCATTGTTTTCCACCCAACACTCCAACCATTACAAACATTGCCAAACCAATTCACACTAAAAATAAGGAAAGAACTACAGCACTCAGAAGCAGCGCAGGCACACACAACTGCATCATAGCTTCACGTGGCTTTCTCAGTTATGTCAAAGTCCTGTGTCTCACTGCTAATGCACAAAACAAAGCAAGCATCAAATGCACTTCAAGATGAATGCAATTTACATATAAAAAGTGGAAAAACTTGACCCAATGCAAAAAACGCAGGTGGAACCAAGTCCTTATAGACACAGCCAACTCCAAATCCACAATTTAAATCCAGAATGTGGTGCTCCACAGAGGCACTTGAAAAGGAACTAAAATGTTAAATTCATGGTATGCAAAAATGCTAGGGGCTTAATTTTTATACTATAAAGCACTAAGACTCGTAACCTTGCCTACAGATGAAGATTGTTAGCAGGAGGCATCAGTGCAATTTTACATCCCCAGGGACAGCAGACTAGAGATGGGAAGTGGAAGCAGATAGATCTTTATCACCGTAGCCTTCTAGAGATTTCAGAGAACAGAAGTATTTCATTCAAAAGGCCAAAACATTTCTGACACCTCTGTGGCACTCATCAGTTTGACATAAGAATCCTGGAGATCATTCAATAAGAGAACAGCCTGGTTATGCCTCACAGGTCCTCAAGCATGAAAAAAAATACTTGACAGGAAGGCAGCGCACTCAAAATCATTGCTAAACTTCCATTACATAAATCTTTATAGTACAATCTAATTACATGAACAAATACTCAAAGGCTAAACATTTGTCTATAGCAGATGCATTGCACCACAGTGCACTGACTGATACTTGGAAAACCAAACCATTTAGATATGTTTACACAGTAAACAATCCAAAACACAGGCTAACACAGGACTTGGTAAAACTCAACAGAATATTAATTAGCAACAAACCAAATTTACAAATTCAAGTGCTCGTAGGCCTGTACTACTAGACGAAAATAAGTGTCCATAACAAAGCATCAGAGACGGGAACAAAATCAGATGAGTTCTGCACAAGAAATATTTATATTCAGTATAATCCAAAGGAGATAGAAATTAGGTTATTACTACATCACATTTTCTGAAAAATATTGTTGTGCACTTCGTTACGCATATGAAGAGAAGGAGAGTCACAGTCAAGATTTGACTCAGGCACTTCCTGCCACATATCTGTGAAGCAGGCTTACTAAAATTTGGCTATGACCATTCTAATGTACTGCAAAATAATTTCCTGACAATGGTGCAAAAATCAGATTAAGTGATGATAACCAGTATGATTTTAATTTCACTTGCTACCAAATTTCTGCTGTATCTAGAAAAAGGCCAAAACATCTCTCTTAACAAAACTGCTGGCCCACAAATCAAGAATTGTTGCGAAAACACTGACACATTTGCCTTGTTACTTACTCTTTTCCTTTGTCATCAAATACTGTGGCATGCAGGAGATGAAACAAAAAGTACAGGTATGTTCACAGTACCTAGCACTGGTCAGTAACGGCTTGTTCTTCATACTGGGTACAACTTTATCCAGTAAGAGTAAGCCTAGAGAGCATGCACAAAGACCTTATCAGTGCCCAGAAGAATGACTTTGGAATTCTTTTCCTGAGGCCATTCCTCTCTGGAAATTCAAGTTAGAGGGAGACTACACAATATGGATTTCCTCCAGGGGTAAGAAATCTTCAATTTACTTCCTTCCCTTTCAGTGATTTTTTTTTTTTTAAAGCCTGACTTTTGACTGCCACACTTTAGGTGCTACTGTTTGACTGGAACACAGCAAGGATCATTTCAATACCACAGACAAGCAGCTGAATACTCTGGCAAGAAACGGACTGTGATGTCCAATTGTCTAGATGCAACATGGAACAGCTTCTTTTGTTGTAGGTTTTATACCAGAACGTGTTAAGCAACATAAGCTTACAAAAATATTTCAGACACATTAAGGAAATAAAAAAAGGAAAAGCTTTAAGTAGGTATATTCCTCTGACATCACTTCCTGCAGTAGCTGCATGCTTATTAGAGGTGTCTCACATAATTACTGAACTGTCTTTGTGCCATATCAGACGCGGGGAAGAAAAGCTGTCAGGTTAACGCATGTTGTGTTGAAAACCTATAAACCTATTTTGCCTCTGCTAGAAGACTTCAGAAGCACAATGCTCATGTGCACTAACCCTAATGAAGTCAGTGAGAATTTTCCCCACGGACTTCAGTGGGACCAGATATAACTTCTGAATAAATAAACTTAGAAAATATTATGTATTCTCCTAGCAAAGCCCAACTTTTAATTTAAAAGCATGTTGTAAGATAGGAAAAGTTATTCTGTGCATTTATAAGAGCATAAACCTGAATAAAATTTAATATTTATTAGAATTTCTTCCAGTAACAGCATTCAACATCTTAACAAACCAAGTTGTGAAGTCTTAAAAAATCTAGGATTACAAAAGAAGTTAAAATAAATCGTTCCTTATATTTAATGGCAACAAAGGGGGAATTTTCTATTTAAAAACAAACTTGTCATATAAACAGTATTATTTTAAGAAAATGTGATTAACATGATATGTAATCTTCAGAACAGAGTGTATGAATATCAATCTGAATGGAACACACTACCCCCTTAATCTTAAAATAGGCTGTCTGCAGAAATGGGAGAGAGGAGGATCTTTCTAGTGAAATAACTTAGAAGATACCACACAATGGGACAAAAAACCGCAATAGTACAGAAGACATTACATGACACCCTCATTACAACACCCTCTCTGGTTATACAGTAAATAAAGTTAGTAAAGTGCATCTTTTAAAGACTTGTCTAGTGAAATAGCTTTTCCGAATATAAAACACAACACAAGACGTGCAGTAACAGTTAAATCATAGTGTAAGTTTTTTGAAACTACATCTTTAACTTTTCATTCACTAAAGAAGAAAAGTTTTAACTGCAGTAGTGTTCACATTATTCTTCAATAGGATGCATCCTCATGTGCTTTTGTTACTTGGCAAATACTTAAATATGGAGTATGGAAAAATTACGCAGTTTATGCAAGTGCTTCTCTCAATGCAATACAATTCTTCAATGGCAAAACAGCCACATGCAGCACAACCATGTTAGATTTTGGGAAGCTTTGGTGCGCTAACGACAGGATTGGTCTCTTGCAAATATCTTCGCCCAGCACTCTTATAGTCGTAGGTGCAGGTGTGAGTCTCTGCATAGCGGTGTGTTGCACAGAAATTGTTTCCACATCTGAAGAATCAAGAATACTAGAGGTTACAAGCTTTCGGAAGCTTTTAACTCTGACATGCTTGTGTTAATCACTTTTTGTTTATTTGGCACAATTGCTTGTGTTCTAATCATCCTTGACTGATGACATTAACCATCAGGGTAATCAGAGAGACACTTTTGTAACTGCATGCTGGAGTTTTGACCCAACAATCTCTTCAGCTGGGAAGTTAAGCAACATCAGTACTGCTGCAACCAGTTAGCAAGAATCAAGCACACTTAAAAATCACAAATGATGGGCTTTGATTTATTTTACTTCTTTGTAAAGACCTCACACAGCATCTGTTGTTAAAATTTAGAGGACTAAGCCATGGAAGCCACATAATGCATTTCAATTCAAAACTAGCACATCATTCAGACTACCAAAAGAGATGTTTAGCTGAGCACGTAGTCTCAAATTAGTCATTTGAGATTAATAAATACAGATGTAGCTGGCTGTAAAGATATCAGACAGACTAACTTTAGTGAACATGAGTTCCTATATGATTGAGTAAGGGACTGCATCCTCCCAGCATCAGCTGCAATTTCAATGCATGAAGTCTATCTGGGCTCATAATATACTACACAGCTGTTCCCGAGTCTGTGTGTCTGGTGATGTTTGCTTTTCTTTGGTTCTTGGTCCCTTAATCACTAGTTCCCTCATACAACTGTATTCTCTGGTTCACATTCTGTTCTAGTAAAAGGTCATACGGTTGCTAGAATGGAAGACTGTTCTTGGAGATGTGCCATTTGTCCCCTTTTCCTGTGCTTTATTTTTAACCTCAAACTGTTAGTTCTAAAAGAGCTTGCAGATTCTCTGTTGAGCAAGTACTGTGCACTGTTCAAAACTGTTTCAAAATCAAAAATAAAGTCAGTAAAGAGGATTTCACTCAGAACACAATTCCCCAATGGCAGAAGTCTTGTTCATTTTGCTCTTTATTGCTGCAAGTCAAAATCAACTTAAATGTAGCTCTTGCTTGAGCTCATGAGAAATAATACTGAAAAAAAGAATGTCTTGTGGAAACAATACTTTGAGAACGATGATGGGTTGTGGGTTTATTTGGGGTGGGCTTTTTTGTTAGGTTGATTTTGTTGCTGCTGCTGTTTTGTTTGGGTTTGTTGTTGTTGGTTGGGTTTTTTTGGTGTGGGGTTGTTTTTTTCCAGTTTAGTTTTTGTTTGTGTGTTTGGGGATTTTGTGTGTGTGTGTGTGCAGGGGGTTGTGTGTGTATTTGAAATTGTTTTAGTGGTGGTTGTTCAGGTTTGGTTTACAGCAGATCTCATTATAGTATTTGCAAATCATGATTTGGGGGACCAGCACTCCAGTAGTCTGCTTTTGAGATGCTCTCATTGCTCAAAGGTGATTGAAGTCTCACAAGAAACAGAAAACCCATAAAATCAAAAAGCTGTCAAATAAAAATCCACATACATTCACCAATCACACAAAACTGTTGTCATAAAGCAAATTCTGAGGGAAATGATCTGAAAAACTGTGACAAAACCAGACTTTCCTGAAGTTAATACAATTATTGTTGAGAAACTTTATAGAAAACAAATCTCTCATAATTTCCTAAGTATAATAGATTTTTAAAATCTATTTTGTTTTTGTAATCGTGTTCTTTATTTCCTAGTATTTTGCACTGTGATACCTTGCATTTCTTGATTTGTCTGGAAGAACGTACATCTCAACAGCAGAACAGGCACAACAGTCCTAAATTTTAATTCCTGGAGTTTTGCTAAGCAGAATTGCAACATTTTTGAAGGTTGTCTTTTGATTTGTTATGCTTAAGGAATACCATACAGCACAGAGAAGCTTTTGGTTTACCCAGCTATCCATTTGAAACAACAGCTGGTTATACACTCAGCCTACCTGCATTCATAGCTGGTTGCCAATCCAGTTTTCTTGCCACAAAGAAAGCAATGTTTTGTAATTTTCTTTTTTGCTTGAATTGAGCCATTCACAGGTGGGAAATGGGTTGATTCACCTGATTTCAGAGGTAGAAAGACAGTAAATATATTTTATTTTCACTTATTCCTGGTCACAAACTAGTTAAATGTCATCTTTTGAATTAATTTTGCCTTTTTTTTTAGAATACTTCAGGTGGGAACCCCAAAGCCTAAACACAGGGGAAAAAAAAGCTCAAACCCAAAAACCAGAAAAAAATACATCTCAAGCCTATAAACACATTTGGAAGGAGCAGCACAATGCAGGACTTCGACACATTATATTTAACACCTGTTATAAGTTCATATAAGCAAGAAATTACAGAAGAAACCAAGAAACACATCTCCTAAGGGTCTTCCCTTGCACAAATGCAAAGTGAGAACACATAATGTACTAGGGAGAGCACTGCACACAATGGCTTTGAAAGGAATCAATGGAGCATTCAAGCATCTAGCATATTTAGTAGCTAACACCTCAACTTTGCTAGACGAGTACTACAACATTTCAAAATCTTACTGTTACTTCATAATTGCTATAAAAGGACATTAATTATTACACTACAGGCCTCTATTGTGCTACATGGTTTCATAAGGCACTTTACAGATGCTTGTACAATAATATTAAAAATAATAATTTGCCATTTGTCCTGTAATTTGTGGCTTTTGCTTCAGTAACTGGAGATCACCTAAAGAAAAGGCATCTTCCTTCCCTCTGTAGAAACAAGCTCTTTGTCCACAACCTGCACATCTGTATTTGCCAACAAGCAATGCAAACATTCTTTCAGTGCTTCTACTGTTATATTGTTACAATGGTCTCAAAAAATGACCTGAGTTCTTCTCTATTTTTTGTCTAGCACATGTTTAATCCCACCAGTAATTTCTCAGCTGAGATACAGCAGATTACATTCAACAGTAGCACTGGAGGCCCAGGGTTGAGAGCACAGCATGGTAGGGGCTGGAAAGGACCTCTGGAGATCATCTAGTCCAATCCTGCTGCTAAAATAGGGACACCCAATAGCAGGCTGCCCAGGACCAGACACAGTTGCTACACATTACAGTCTTCTCTGCCAATCAGTCCTAACCCACTGCTACCTGGCACCAAAACTTCCCGGCAACATTTGTCCATACTCTCAGTTTGCTCATCCAGAAGTATACTATTTCAGATGCCTCTGTTCGGCCAGCTTGTGGAAAAGACAGAGCTTGAAGACAGCCCCCACTGTGGGCCATACTTAAACAGGAACAATACACCTGTCCTCATAGCAATTACATAAACAGAGCACGTGCTTTAGGCAATTATACAACAGGTCATAAACAGCCACCTCTCTCATAAGAGCCTCTGTGATACGATACCAACTTAGTCTTTCTCATGTCTGGAACCTTTTGAAAAACACACTTTTGTCTAACATAAAAACACACTGGAGGAGTGTCCTCTTTTCACAGTTCTATCCAACATGATACAGACGATAGTAAGCTTCCCCATTGTGCAGATGTGGATATAAAGGTATTAGCTGTGTTACCATGCAGTATGGAAGGACAGACCTGTTCATTGACTGACTGTCCATTCAAAGCTGCACATCTGGTGGTGAAACTACAGCACAAATTCCTATTTTAGCAGCTTCTGCTCCCATAATATCACAATTATATATACTGTTTTTTTCTGTTGCAGGCGCTATTTCAAGATTTATCTTCTATCTCATTCTTTAAACACACAGCTTAAAATCTTGGATTATACGGCCTGCTCTTTTTTCCTAAGGTCATACAGAGAGAAAAGAAAATCTGCTAAGTCAAAGATGCAAGAAGTTAATTGTGATAAGAATCCTTACCTCCTTGACATAAGAGTTCTAAAAGTACTATTCCATTCCAGCCAAGAGAATCAGTATTTAGGCACAACACATTCATTTTCAGAACTTGTCAAGCATGAAGCACACCACAGCTACTAAGAGTACAGTAGAAAGAATGATGCCCACCACTAAAAATAGGGAAAATTCTACACTGTATTGATAATCTTCAGCATCTATGCTCTTAATGCTTTCTCCCTGTTTTTCTTTTGGTTCTGGCTGTAGTTCTAAAAATAACGCTACTGATAAATTTGGCTCTGAGTTTCGTACACAGAAAAGTACTCACAGAACTGACCTTTCAGAAACTTCACAGCAGGAAGTCATTTTATGTCTACAGATGATATGCACAATTAAGAAAAGCTAGGAAAGAGTCACAGTTACGTCTGCCTAAGATCTGGGTGACACCTGTACTTTAAAGAAGTCTTTAAAATGTCAGAAGTTATATCATACTATAGAAATCTAATACAGTGTGTACATCACAAGCCATATGCCTTACAAAGAGAAAAGATTCTTGTCCTGTACATGTGTGATATATAGGAAAGACCAGAGTCGTCTTCAGTTATTATTTAAGTCACATTACTTACCTACTCTTTTCCCTACAGCTGCAATACTTCCATTCATTCCAAGCCCGTGTGCAGACTAAAAAAAAAAAGTAATAAAAATTTCCACAAGGAAATTACTCACAGATGGAAATTAAATGAATTAGGCAGTCTGGTATTACCTTACTTGAAATCAATATTTTCCTCAATCAGTGTACCTACAAAGAGTCCTACAAAGAGTGCTGCATACAAAATTAAAATTCCTCATTGTAAAGCCTTACTCAAAAAGATTATTAAATAATCTCCCTATACTTCACAAACACACCAAAATAAAATACATTAGAGATCTGAAGCCAGGCACCCATGACAATTAATGAACAGCAGCAATCAGATGATACCTCAAACAGTCACTCATAATGCTATCATTACAGTAACTAATAATTTTAGTTGTGAACTGAACAACCACTTGAATATTTACAAAATATTACTTCTGGGACCTGTTTAAATAAACAGGCAGTTAAGATATCAACAGGAATTCAGAAAATCGTTTATCAGGGATTCAAGCAGACTTCCCCTCCCCACCTGCCTCCTCTGAAAAGACATACAGACATACACAGGAAAGTACACTTTTCATAATGCCAGTACCAGAAAAGATAGGAAAAATTCAATTTCTTTGCAAGCATTAGTACTCACTATAATATATTCGGCAGCTTCATTTGGAGCAGCAGTTCTCCTAAAGCTTTCTTCCTGAAAACGCTGCAGATTTGTAGGCAGTGCAATACTCGAAGTCCGAAACCTGCCTGTCCCACAGGAACTCTGTAAACTTTCCCTGTTTGTGCTTCGGGCCAGTGAAGTCAGGAATCCTAAGTTACTTAGAGAACTCACAGGTTCTTTGGATGCTTTGTTAGCCACATCTGTGATGTCCCTTGCCTCTGCTTTAGAAATGACATCAGGTCTTTTGCTAAGTGCCTCTACTTTCACATTATGAAATCTAGTAGTCCTAGAACAAGTGGAGTCTACCATACTATGGACTTCCAATGACCGAAACACATTTGGGGAGGCTGTGGATCTCAAGTTACCAGCCTCAAAGCATTTAGGTTGTGCCTGTGGTTTTAGAGAACTGTGACGTGCCACTTGTGCCGAATACCGAAGAGGTGACAACAGCAGATTTTTCTGAGGACTTAACTCACGAGTACTGAGAAGACCAGCCCCCATGGTTGCAGTGCTCAATACTTTGTTAATAGGTTTTCTATGCTGCTCTACAACCTTGGATTCTTCATCTCCATCAGACAGCTCAAGTTCTGAGTTCATCTTTCCTATGTCATATATCTCACTACACTGTTCAGTGGTGCTTGCTTCTGTGAACAAAGCAAAAGCATCTGTTTCAGGTGAAAGTTTTTCTTCGGCTCCATATAGTTCTACATTTGTTAGATTTGGAAACAAAACGGCATCTTCTTGAGTTGTTGAGCTCACATTTTCAGATGCTTTTTCTGGATTTGCAGGCAGAGATGAAATAGGAGTTGGAACACTATTTGTAGATAATTTTGCATTTTCTAATTCGACACGAGATATTTTCGGTGGTAATCTGATGCTACTAACTGACTGAGACCAAGAGCTGCTCTGCCAAGTGTCATCTTCCTTAAGAAAGTCATTAGTTGCAGATGGCACTGTTCTACCCGCAGTGGCCAACGTGGCCAATGCTGAAAGTGCGTTTTGGGAAGACTCTGAGTGGTATGAATTCCCAGGAAGAGGTAGGCAAGGCTGTCCAATATGTGGGAGCACTCTTAAAAACCGGTGACGAGCAGCAGCCACTGAGCCACTGGACAGTCGAGGAGTCACTGGAGGACGAGGTTTCACTTTGACAGTCTTCTTAGGCTATTAAAAACCACAAAACCCACACACAACAACAATTAGCATTTGAATTATGGTTGCATTCAAAGACCTGACTGAGATCACATCCACAGGAATTCAGACAGTATAAAAGCCAAAAGAGATCTCAATTCTTTTTATTCCTATCATCTGTTACTAGCCACCAAGACTTCACCTCAAGTGAACACTTGACACTTCAAGTCTCTGAATGTGACTAAATAGATCCTATTTCTAGGACCAATGCCACAGAACATTTATACAACAACATTTACTTAAACAGAGAAGCAATTATCTACTTTTGATTATTTCAAAGTATCTGACCTCCTTTTTAGAAAAGCCAGCACAATGGAAGTACAAGACATTTTAAGACAGAAAAACTGAAACCATAACTTCACCTTTTTACTCAGATTCATGTTCTCCATCTTGGCCTTGAGAAGTTTCATTTTGTTCATCGTAATTGAATTCTCAATAATCTGCTGGCCGGACGGTGATGTCTCTGTCTCATCATCATCATCGGCATATAAATTATAAACTGAACTGCCACTGAAAATAAAATACAGTTTGTGTTCACCTTCTAGTTAAGTAATTATGTTTTCAAAGTAGAGTACTCTCACAACTAGAAAGTCATATCCGTAGTTGATCTGTTGACAAAACATTATGTAAAACCATATGCAAAGACATTTCAAATCCACTTATTTTAGTACATAAGCATTCCTTATAAGATGCTCATGCAAAATGATGATGTTGAAATCAGAACATAACCACACTTCTGGGAAGTTGTTAAACCATATACAGTTGGTTCACACTCACTATATATTCTCCCCACAGAGGGGATATCCAGTTCCACAAATGCCTCCTGAAGGTATGGTCAAAGCTGTTAACTGTGCGACTCAGACAACAAGCAGATCAGTTTCCAATTAACCAGACACTGGTATGGAAGGAAAGTCCAAATTCTATCCATCCTGAAGGGTGTTCTCACCATAAATGGAAATGGAGGGGTCACCCATGTGGATGTGATATTCTATTTCTCCTTTTCAAAATAAAAAACAAAAATAAAATAAAATAAAAAAGGATCAGTTTAGGTTTCCAAAAAGCCTCACATTTGGAAAAAAATAAACAGATTAGAATTGCCAGTCCCAAGAGAAAATATTTTAACTCAGTAGTCACTGGAAATTGGTAGTATCACATAGACTTCTTCCACTCTGTATTCTAACAGAACGCAAAACCTCAATGTTTTGAAGTCATTACCTGACTTGTTTTTCCTATGAAGCAATGAAGCAGTAATTAGTAAAACACATCCAATATTTACAGTAAAATGAAAGAACCACCGTTAGGAATGCCCAATTCATTACAAATGGATGAATTTCCAACACCGTACACCATGCTTTTTAAAGAGTGTTCTAATTTTTTCCTTTGTCAGTATCTAGAAGTCAGGACAATCTAAGGAATTTCTCTGTGTTCATACAAATGTCTTAGCAGATTTAACTAAAATTTCTACTCTCTAAAAGAGAACAAGGGAAAAACAAAGGTCATGAGAACATTAGTAGAAAAAAAAAAATCATCTCACCTGATTACCTGATTCTTGGAAATATTCTGCTACCTTTAGTCAAGAGTCAGTATTTTTCCACTGACTCTCTAAATCCATTTCCTAAACTGCAGCAAAATTCCAGAGGCAGCATAGCTGGGAAACATGTCTTTCGAGAGCAAGATGGCAGCAAATTCAAACAAGAGTGAGCAAAGCAGCTCAGTAATTTCTTACTAAAAACTGAACAGCTCCACATGAGGACAGTCAGCATGCATATTACACACCTTTCCTGGTAAAGACTCAACACTAAAGAATCATTTAGAAAATTTAACTCTGCAAGTCACCAGCTGAAGACAATTCTTGAAATTCTCCTCCTTCAAGGTAAGGATAAAAGGAAAAGACATATCTCTATGTGCTTAGTTGTGTTTTTTACTTTGATGGCTTGGTTTCAGTTAATTTTGTGATGTTTTGGGGGGTTTGTTTAATGTGAAACTTGTTATCCTTTTTCTTGTACTTTTCTTGAATTTCCTGGCTGAACAAGAGTCCAAAATACTAAAAAACCCTCCAAAATCCAGGAATAAGATTTTTTTGCTCTGATGTGGTTGCAAAAATGTAGACGTTTCATCAAACATCAACAGGGAGCTCTGTTCTTGATACTTTTTGCCCATTCTCCAATGAGTATATTTCAAATTTGCTTTGTCTGTAAGTGTCAACCTTCCTGAAATCTTGCTTATAAGATGCGTGCCACAAAAATGAGCAGTAGACTGCTAAAGTTCTTTTGATAACAGCGTTTGCCAGTCCTCTACCACAATTTTAACAATTTTCTTTTAACTCCTAGACAGGAAGTCACTGGACGTATTTATATCTTTTCCAGTTTTAACCATTAACTAAACCACAGATAAAACAATTTGGAGAACTATAACCTAAAACTCAAATCAGTATTACATTTCTAAGTTGCAGTCACTACATTCTGCTCAACACATAAGCAATGTGAGAAAAGCTGACAAACGAGTGCCTCAAAAATGCTCAGTCACCAGTATATTCACACATATAAACATAGTTAAACTGTCAGCATGGAAAACAACGGTATTCAGAGTAATTCACAGCTTTCCTCTCTAAAGACCAAATGAAAAGGTCTGATTTGTTTCCATTCTCTTCTGCCTTTGCTACTTCTCCTGTTTCCATGAAGTCTGACCCAGCCACAATTCAAAAATTAGGATTTCTCATTCCCTCCTTCCCCTTGCCAAATTACTGTCTTTCTTAGCAGAAAAAGATAAAAAAGAAAGCACACAGAAAACAGAGAAAGAAAAACAACTCAAGCTGAAGGTTTTTAACTTGAGTGGCTTCCAACCTAACTCTATTATTTGACTAGTGATAGCACGTTTCTTAAGCATAATGTATTTGACTTACACATATGCTGTTGTGCTTTGAAAGGCTTACCTTGCAAGAGCCAAAAGAGTGTGGTTTATTTCTCTGGTTTGCTACATTTAGCCAATTTCAAGCAAATGACTTTTTAATCTGGGATTAATAGTAGGTTACCCAGTACTAAAATTCTGCCTATACTACTTTTAAATGGGGGAAGAAAACCTAAAAATAAGTTCCTTACACACACAGAGGCAAATATCAGGAAACCCATTATACTGCCAAATGAAAGTTCAAGCTCCTTTTGACAACGTGCATCAATTCACAGCACAGCACCCAGAGTCCCTTAGACTCGTTCATATATTCATTGAACCATGTTATTTGGAGTTAAAAGGTTACAAGAAAAAATGCGTTAATAGGCAGCCTATCAGTGAAAACAAGAATTATACCTGTCTGCTCTGCTTTCCAGAGGTGTATGTAGACCAGAGCAGCAGCAAGGTTCCCAATTCTTACCAATGATGGCGGTTTTTATCCATTTCAAATCTACACATACCATATGTGGGTATTTAATGAAAAAAAGTGTAGGAAGGGCTGAAAGATTATAGATCTGAAGTATTTGATTCTTTCCTTCTAGTAACTGTGTACCAAACAGTAGCTTTTTCTACTGTGCGCAACAATGTGGGTTTTCAACCTTGGTATTTTTTTCAGTCTGTACATTTTAGGTACAGATCTCTTATAAAAGTTTGGAAGAGTACTATTACTCTGAATATAAACCACCTCTTGCTTTCAACTTTACAACAGGAACAAGAATATCACCGCAAACCTTGGAGAAAACACAGCTAGTTCCCAGAAGAGAGACTCCTTTCCTTGTGATTGTACAAAAACTAAGATCTTCAGATCAAAACAAATAGTAGTATGAAGACGCCATCTAATAGTTTTTAACAGATACTAGCAGTTTTGATAGCTTCGGGGAAAAAAAAGTACTCATCTGTTTGCTAGAGTGTAGTAGCTTAAGTGACATACTTGCTCTGCTGACTTTAACAGTACTTTGATTCTGTGACAGAAATTGAAACAAGTTCGGTACTTCAACAGTAGCTAATCTGAGGCCTTATTATGGTCAAAGGCTAGCTCTATTGATAGTTATTTCAGTCTATTTAAAACCAACAACAAACAAACCAAGCCCACCAAAACTCCAAACTAAAGCAAGCATCCTTTGCCCAAACCTAACAAAAAATACCAATTCCACCCCTACATGTTCTGTGAAACTTCAGACACATCCTCTCAGGAGATTGCCAATGCAATTAATCATTTGGTCAGGTCATGTCAATACAAAAAAAGAAAGTTTATACTGTGAATGCAGAAATAGTTAGAAAAAAATGAACTAATTCCTTAATTTAAGAGAAAGTACTTAGCAAAAATGAAATGTGAAATGATTCCTTTCAGAAAGAACTGGAAGGTTGAGAATGCCTTTAGCACAAAATTAGCTTTATCTCACTCTGTTGACACACATAATGAAACATGACCATCAACATGACCACAAAGCACTACTGTTTTTCAGCTACCCAATTACAGCATTTTAGTTGGCCTCAGGGAACAATTCTTGCAATATTCCAGATAAACTCTTGATGAAGCCCACAAGTAAAGGTAAAAAATACATGGTATCCTCCCTTTGAATAATAATATAAAGATTAAGAACAACTTTACCTCAAAGATTCAGACAATGGTGTTAAAGTGCCATCTCCCCGGTCTACCACACGAAAGAAATTCAACTGATCTCCTTCTCGATAGACTAAGAAGGTAACTTGTTTGTTGGATGTCCCTTTCTCCCAGACCTCATCTCTAGTGGGATCCATGTATTCAGCCATTTCCCTGATAGGGTCTTCCACAGGAACTACAAAGACAAAAAAACAGAATAAAAATAAAACTATTATTATTATTTTTATGATTTTCATCACCTTTGAGAGCTCAGCTCAGTTTACAGTGGGAATCCTCAACCTAGAAGATATGCTGATTTCTTTTAAAATAAAAATTATCAAGGGATTTCTGCATTTTCATTCCTCTATAAATGATGCACATAACCAAAATTAATGTCAGACTGAACCAATACCTGTTTTTCACTAATCAGAATTTAAAAGCTAGTTGTATAATGACATAACAGCATCATTTTTTTTTTGCAGGTGAGGAATTGCTGGTTTTAAGATTTTATGACTCTATACATCTAAAGATATTTGTTAAATTTAGGGTAAACAACATGAAAAGGATGGAGCACTTGGTATGCTAAATAAGAAAAGATGGAAAAAAATTCTCTGTTTTTGTTATGTAATTTGTAACTGAAGTCTTCTTGTCTAAAATGATTAGCTAATAAAAACTGTTCACAGTTCTAAGATGTTGCATGAAAACAGTTATTTTTATCTGAGTTAAAACCTACCTCTTCTGGTGTTAATAGGTCCACCACGCATAGCCAGAACTAACTTCAGAGTGCAACCTTCTGAAATGCTGTAAATAACAATAAATACATTTTTGTAGCATTGTGTATTACTTACACCAACAATCATTTAGAAACATTAATTGCAATTTTATTTTATACTTACTTGTAATCATTCAAACAATAGTCATCCCTCAGTTCTGTATTATTCCAAATTAAATGCTGCTGAGAGACAGGAATACCTAAACAAAACAAACAAACAGAGATTAAAATTGGAGATTGGTAGGAAGACTTTGGGGAGTTCTGCCTTTTCAAGAATCTTGGGGTAGCAGAGGAAATGTAACAAAGTGGATTACAGAGGAAAGAAGAGAGGAAGCAGGACAAGAAAGCCTTCGGTCACAATATCCAGCCTCTCAAATAGCCATTAAGAACTTTTCGGCTGGCTTCTGCTCACACACAGAGTTCAATCTTTTGGCTCAACAAGGAATCTGTAGAATTCAACTACTTCAGGTTTAACAAATACTTCCTCCTTTTGAGGCACTGGATGTTTCTTCCCCCTTATGTGTATCTCAGAGCTTCATTCTACTGACATGAAAAGTAAGATAAATTTCTAGCTATAGAAATGCTGAATAATTTACTATAACATGGACTATTAGTTTGTGATTAAAGATAAGGTCACATTAAGATAACTGGTGACAGCTCTTTTTCAGTGGTGACAACTGCAAATATATTTTGATCGCTGCTTGGTTTGCAACATGAATTGTTACATGTACAATATAGTACCACAGCAGTTAGTCAAACTTTGTATTATAAACTCTTTGTTTTTGTTGTGGGTGTTCTTTTTCTGGAACATTACTTACATCCAGTAATACGTACTTACAACTTAAACTCTGAGTTTTTGTTTCTCATTACAAATCCATATTCTGCACAATGATTAAATTAGTTTATTTTTGTCTGCATGGTCAACTAATCTAGATACAGAAGTATATGGCCTCCAGTATAAGAAAGGCATGGACCTGTTTGAGCAGGTTCAGGAAGAAGGCTGTGAAGACCATCAGGGGGCTGGAACACATCCCATTAAGGACAGGCTGTGCTGTTTAGCCTACAGACCTTTCTAGCAGCCTTCCAGCACTTAAAGGGAGCCTACAGGGAAGATGGGGAGGGATTCTTTATCAGGGAGCATAGTAATAGGAGATAAGTAGCAGTTTCAAATTGAAAGAGGGTAGATTTTATAAAGTTTCTTAAAATACATCTGACAAGATGGGAATACAAAGATCAGACTCTTCCAGATGGTTTCTAGAGACATTACAGTTTTCCAAGGTTTGCAAGAGTGCAATCTGCAGAAAAAGGTTGGTTGGATAGCCCCTTTCCAGCTGGAGAAAGGGCACAAAGCTACCAACACACATCACCAGCAAGTAAGAACAGAAGACTAAATTCTAGTGAAAGTCCAAGCAGATTCAACAAGCAAACAGCAGATATGCTAAGCAGTCATCCCTGTGCCAAAGGAGGATAGCACTTTGGAGGAAATGTAATTTCAAAGATGATGGCAATTTTCTTTTCTCACCACAGGTCACATCTAGATCCCTTTATGAATAACCAACACAACTTCACTTGGATGGCATTTAACACGAATCTTGCATCCTCTTAAGTCCACAAGACATCTACGAAGCAAGTATGTTCATACAGTAGACTAACGCTGCCAGCTATTTCATATCTGTATTTTGGTTATGTTTCAAGTCTGCAGTGTAAGCAAAATGCAAACAACACGGCAATAGCCAGCAAGTCTACAGTGAAGTTCTTTGTGTTATTTTGTAGTCTTCCAATTACAAAGTCATTACTGTCTGCACTTGTTATGGTTTCAGCAGCCTCCAAGGAGTAATTTCCAATTACTCTGATAAACAGAGGGAGTATTTGTTAAAAAGGCTGGCTTGCAACTGGCAGTACTGCAGCAAAACACGTTTTTGTTCATTTAACAGCAACAAGGTATTTTTGATGAAATGTCGGATGAGAAGATTATACTTGCTGTAACGGGAAAAAGACAAGTCTTTATTACTAATTCTCTTTTATGCTGCTTTCTAAGAATTCTCTATTTATACACAGAGGAAATGGTGTTTCATAGGTTCAGGTACAGGAAAATATAAAATATTAATCAGCTATCTCTTCTCTGCCTTTCTTGAGTAGACATTTGCATGTGGGATGAGCATGTAAGACTGTCAATAGTAATGAGAATGTGAGATACCCATTCACTATCCCTAAGCAGCACGTGACTGTACCACTGGCCTGCTCTAAATCAGTAACAAGAAGAAAGGAAAGTGGGGCAACACACATCTCAGTGGTCAAATGGAAGCAAGCTAGCCAAGTGATGCTACAGGAGGCCAGAGGAGTCTGCAAATTGTCTATGGAAATGGCTGCAGATGTACTAACAAGCTGACCTACTAAAATGGGAGAAGTAGTTACTGTATCTTATCTTTGAACTGGGATATCAGATATGCTCTGTAAGCTTCATTCCCTTCCTCTTTCGGGCATGCTAAGTAGGCTCAACAGAGAAACTGATACGGTTAAGTCTGACCCAGATGAAAAAACCCTGTAGATTTCAGAACAAACCTGATTTTATGTTCTGGGTAGAAGATGACTGTTTATAAACACTACAAATGTTAAAGTCAAATTTCAGTGCACTTATCTTTTATCCAATGTTGAAAGGTTCTGTTCCTGCTCACAGAGAGGCTGAGTTGACAGTTTCTCCCTGCAAACTACCTACACCAGGGAAGAGGTGCAAAGGTTCACAAATAACAGCAGCAGGACCATTTTTGTAACTGTCAAACCCTTCAGCTTTCATTCGTGTGATAGTAAGCTACCCTAGTATCAAGGGTGGTCAGCATCAATCTATTCTTTATCCTAAGGACTGACAAAGAGCAGGCTGTAACAAAGTCACCAGTAACTGAATATAGTCACATTAAATACCCTGACAAAGGCAATCTTACTTACACCTTCCAAATGCTGCTCTAACTAGGCTTGCAAGAAAGTTTCCCCAGCTCAGACAAAATATCACCCTTAAAAAGCATCAACTTCTGGTCTCAGTGAAGGAAACAGGCAAATGACAAGGCAAACAGAAGACAAAGAGAAAAGCCAAGAGAAGACTGGGTTTGTTAAAAACTTGTTACCCTTGTGCAATCCATTTACTTCAGCCCTGACAGAAGCATAGCTCGTAATAGTACATATCACATACTCTGAACTTGCAGAACACTGAAAGAAATTACAACATCCAAAAGTAGTCTGCTTGACAGTGATCCAGCTCCTTTCCCTTAAGTGAAACTGCTGTACACAGGCAACAAAATGACGGCAAAAAGTCCAAAGGAAAGTAACAGCTCTCATGAACTTACGAGTGCACACACATATAACAAAATTGTTGCATCTGCTGTTCCCTGCTGTACACAAGTATTCCAAATTAAGATGTACTGTGATAGCCACCACTTTCTCCCCTTTACAAGAATAAGAGACCATCTAAGTTTTACCTACAAAGATAGATGTTTTCACAGACACAGATCATAAAATTCAATTGCAAGAAAGCATGACTGAGTTTGTTTCTTATTTAAAAGCTACCTACATGAATCACAGAACTTTAGAATTTGGAAGGGACCTCCAGAGATCATTGAGTCCAACATCCCTGCCAAGGCAGGATCCCCTAGGGTAGTTCGCCACACAGGAATGCATCCAGGTGGGTTTTGAAAGTCTCCAGAGGAGACTTCACAACCTCTCTGGGCAGCCTGTTCCAGTGTTCTGTCATCCTCACTGTAAAGAAGTTTCTCCTCAGGTTGAGATGAAACATTCTGTGTTCCAATTTGTAGCCATTGCTCCTTGTCTTATTGCTGCTGACCAGAGAAAAGAGATTGGTCCCATCCACTTGACACCCACCTCTCAGATCTCATGCATAAGATCACCTCTCACCCTTCTCTTCTCCAGACTAAACAGCCCCAGGTTTCTCAGTCTCCCTTTATAGGGGAGATTCTCATGTCCCCACATCATCCTTGTGGCTCTGAACTAGACTCTTTCCAGCAGGCCCTTGTCTCTCCTGAGCTGGGGAGCCCAAACTGGACACAGTATTCCAGGTGTGGTCTCACCAAGGCAGAGCAGAGGGAGAGAAGAACTTCCCTAGACCTGCTGGCCACACTTCTGATGCACCCCAGGATGCCACTGGCTCTCGTGGCAACAGGGGGACATTGCTGGCTCACGCGGAACTTGTTGTCCACCAGGCCTTTCTCCACAGAGCTGCTTTCCAGCAGGGCAGCCTTCAATCTGTACTGGTGCCTGTTATTCCTCCCCAGATGCAGGACCCTGCACTTGTCCTTATTGAACTTCATATGGTTAGCCTTCATCCAACACTCCAGCCTGTCCAGATCTCACTGGATGGCTGCACCGCTTGATGGCTTATCAGCCATCTCTCCAGTTTTGGATCACCAGTGAACTTGCTAAGACTACACTCAATGCCCTCATCCAGGATGCTGATTAAAGATATTGAACAAAATTGCACACAGTAGTGATCCCTGCAGGCCTTGATTCTCATTCTACAGCATGGAGTGTTGATTCCTGTTAATAGTATTAATGATAGGAATAATAACACTACCAATATCAAACCCCACCTCCTCCCTTAAGATTCAGTCCTATCTTACTGAGCAAACATGTTTACAGGTATTATCTGTGGTTCCTTAACAGATAAAAGAAGACTACTACTAAGACTATACTATCTGAATATTCATTGTATAAAAGTCAATATAATTGGTGTTTCTCGATAAAAAAAAATACTAAGCTTTTTTTGATTCATCTATAGCCTCCAGAAACATCTCAACATACTTTCTGACTTGTGATTAACAATAACCCAGTTGACATGTAACAACAGCATATCCATGTAGCTGTGCTTATGTGGCTCCACTGATGTAAACACCAGTTATCTGCATGGGGGAGCATCTACTATGTGACTTACCAGCAAAAAGTCACCCCTGCTCTTGCAACATTTCTGTGTTTTAAGACTTGCACCAGCTCCTTTTTTTCCCCCATTAGTGCAGATTTCCATAAGGGAAGGGGCAAGCAACTTACATTCAAGTCTAAAGCATCATATTACATCTCTTAGTGGTTGGGTTCCACACAGACAGAAGCATGAACAAATTGTACAGGTATAATACAGACAATCTCTTTTCTTATCAATCCTGGTACTCTCAACTCATGAAGCTACACTGTTTAACTCAGCCAAGGTAAGAAAAAGGATGTTATGCTTCAAAGTAGCTAAAGTGTGTATACACATGTATTCCATAACATGCTCTTTCATATATTATCACACTCATTGTAGAAGCAATGTGGTAAGAGACAACTAACCTACAACTTTTCTCCTTGCCTTAAAACCAGGTCTGGCCTCATAACTTAAAGAAGGCTCTTCTTTGCAAGATGTGCCAAGTGTGCCCCTTTAAGGCAAAATATTGCTCAATCAGCCCTCCATCAGCAAAAGATCACTCACCTTATCATAGAATGTTATGGGGCTGGAAGGGGCCTCTGAAGACCATCTATCTCAACCCTGCTGATGCCAGGTATGCCTATATGAGGTTGCACAGGAATGCATCCAGGCAGGTTTTGAAAATCTGCAGACAAGGAGATTTCACAAGCATTCTGGGCAGCCTGGTCCAGGGCTCCAGCACCCTCAAAGAAATTCTTCCTGAAGTTTAAGTGAAACCTTCTGTGTTCTAGTTTGCACCTGTGGCACCTTATCCTATCGCTGGCCACCACTGAAAAAAGCTTAACTCCATCCTTGTACCCTTTAGAAATTTTTATGTATTTATAAGGTCTCCTCATATTGTTCTCTTTTCCAGGCTAAAAAGCCCCCGATCTCTCAGCCTCTCCTCGTAATTATGAGAGATGCTCCAGTCCCCTAGTCATCCTTACAGCACTCTGTTGGGACTCTCTGAAGTAGTTCTCTGTCCTTCTTGAACTGCAGAGGCCAAAATTGGACGTAATTTCAAACTGCCCTTGGGATAGCCTGCACTGCAGACAAAGACATACTGTAATACTCACGTTTTTAACTACACTAGTTAACAACTTATCTCAGAGAACCTCTTCAACATCAAAAACACTATATACCACATTAATATCAAAACAGTCACGTGATTTACCATAGACTTTTAAACATTTTCCCCAATAATTACATATACAGACACACAAATACTAATTCTATTGAAATCTAAGACATGAGCTTGCAGGAAAATGAAAGAATAGAAAACCAACTCAATTGCAATTAAACCTAAACCATAAATCAAATGTCTAGTTTATATATGTATTATTGAACAAGCCATTCAGCAACTATATAGTTTGGTTTCAGCAATTACAACTTGCAAAACAATATCTCCTCTAAAATGATAAAGTTCATGCTGAAATGAGAGAATAGTACCTTCCAGTCTTTGAATTTTAGCTTTCACAGAAATAACTGTTTCAAAGGGGGAAACTCGCAGTTCAAAGCACGTTCCTGTAAGTGTTTCAATGAACAGCTCCATAGTTTCATAAAAAGGAAGCTTGTAGTGAAACGGTCCCATGTTATCTTCATTGAAAAAAGGAGGCTCTTTCTTGTTGGCCATTACAAAGGATTTACAACTTCCTTGTAAGAAGGTCTGTCAGGAAACTACATTCCACTTCTAGCTTTGAGGACAGGTGTGGTGCACTACTGTTCATGTTTGGAATTTTTCACCTATAAAGCAAACAAGCATATTTTAACTACATCTGAATGAAGCTGTTACAAGATAATTTAAATTTATTCTTGATGAACAACGGAATAGCTGTTTGGAAGCAATAAATTACTGTCCAGCAAGGATGAACGACAAATAACCACATTAGCAGCATTACAGTTTCAGGACTAGCTTCAGTCAGCACTCCAGGTCCTACCTACTACCTTTGTTATTTTTACTTTCACGAGCAACACGGCAATCCAACCTGTGATATTAACGCCCAAAGATTCCTGACAAGGGCTAAGCCCTCAACAGAGTCAGGGACAAGAATCAGAAAGACATGAAAACAGAGACTCGTCAGGGAAAGCGGTGGAGGAAAGGGCAGCTTTAGTCTCTCGGCAGCCCTGCGCTCTCGCCAACCCGGTCTAGCCCCTGCACCGGGGCGGCAAGCCAGACCCAGACCAGCAAAGCGGAGCGCCCGCAAACAAAGGAGCGAGAGCAGCTGCCCACCACCCCCAGCACGCCTTGGGCCGGCCTCATAGCCCGGGAAGGACATGGGGCTCTGCCGGTCGCGTCAGCTGTGCTCCTAGCCCACCCCCGAGGAGAAGAGAACCACCCTCCCCTTCCCTCCAGAGACGCACTTCGCGCCAGTGGAATCAGAAGAGGAAAGGAGCAAGAGCACTGCCCCTCTCCCAGTTGCAGAGCCTCTGAGGAAGCTCTCCTGAGGGCCCGAAGATCGCCGAGCCGGCCCGCGACGGCAGGAGGGTGGGGCCTCATCTCACCTGCCCTCCGGGCCCGCTCGGAGGGAGACACAGCTCCTCTTCCCCCGTGCAGCCCCGCCCGCCGGTCCTCACAGGAGCTCGACAACCCCGGCGGGCCTCACGGAGCAAAACAGAGGTAAGGACGCAGCAGGCACCCGTACCGTCACCAACACCGCCACTCACACCCCGACAGCCTCCGCGCCTACCTAGCCTTTATGACATCCCCGCCAGGCGTTCTCTTACGGGCCAATCTGACGCCCGTTCTCACGCAGCTCGCCCAATCAGTTCCTCCGGGGGGCGGTGCTCCTGGGAGCGTCAAGGGCCGGTGTCGGCCAGGCCGCCGCGCTCTGCTCGCGCTTGTTGTGGTCGTTAAGACGCGGGCCGCCGCGCGTGCGCGGAGGAGAGCCCGGATGCAACGGGCCTGCAACGGGCCTGCCGCGGGCCGCCACGTCACAGTCCTCAGGAGGCCGCGGTGGCTCCTGGGATGTGTAGGCCGACGGGGGAGAAGCTGAGGGGGCGGCGGTTTCAGCGGTTCGCTACTGATGGCCTTTCCTCAGGGAAAACGTGCCAAACCAGCACACCCAGCACTTATACCTGGAACTCATGCCGAGAGGCGCCCAGAGCCCGCCTACGCGCACCAGCACAAGGCCAGGCTCACATAGGCAAGGACCAGGGTTGCCCCAGCCTGCGCAGGCCTCCCTCTGTGTCTTCAGTCAGGACCTGGGCCTAGGCCCCAGCTGCTTTCTTATGGCTAACTGTCGACCATTCCTGCTTCATTACTGCCTCCAGGAGCAGTGCTTCCCTCAGATTATCCCACTCTGTCAGCAAATAATAGAAAAAATGAGCTTAACTTATTAAGAGGTGCTAATAACATTAACCACTTTACTTTCCATTTAGGTTTTAAATTATGCAAGAGCTATCCTGACTGATAGGTTTTAGACCTAGTAAAAACACTCAGAACAACCATGTTTTTTTTTCACATGCACATAGCAAGTCCGTGCACTGTCAGAGCACAGAACAAGTCCCATAAACGGCCTCCAGCTCTGCCCTGCCCCAAGAAAGCAGCTGAGGTTTATTGACAGCAAGACAACACACCAAGGCAAAACTCTCTTTAAAAAGCCACCACTCCAATCAAGCCTAATCAAGAGCAAAGTGCCAAGACCAGAATTTGCAGTCTGTTAGAGAGAGAATCATGCATTTCAATGTAGGACTAAAAGACTCTTCCTGTGCTAATTTAGAAAGACCAGGCAGGGAGGAAAGGTTTTGATCTACATTTATGGTATAAGTTTCTGTGAAGAGCTTTTGTCTACTGAGCTTTCACAATGTTTAGAAACACTTTAAGGCAGGAGCCTATTTTTTTTTTTCCTACTCTAAAATAGCTTTTGGGCCCCACAGCTCTTGGCTCCTGAACACACTGCATGCTAGTAGCAGTTAATAATGTGAAGGGCCAAGAAGAAAGAAGGATGCAGAAGAATTCAGAATGTCTTTTCTCTTTTGCCTGGTATGTCTTTGAAGCCCTTTTAAGCACAGAAGGAGTAAAGAAGCAGTCCACATCACATATGAGGCATATGCAGCAGATGTAATGCCTATAAATAAAGTGCAAGCGCTCTTACTGTAGAGACCCATTTGCAAATAGCTCCCACATTCTTTTCCAAGCCAGTACTCTCAACTCACCCTCCACTTAATATTAATCATTGCCAGGCCCACCTATGGTGCAAATCAATACACAACGTTTCTCCTTTATCCCTTTTACTTTCTGCTTTACCCTCATTAGTGCTAGATTCTTTGGCTGTAGTATTTACTGTTCCTGATAAAGCAAATCCAACTTCAGAAACAAGAGACTGAAGGAGTTGTCTCAGAACAAGAGCTTCAGTGAAGGTGGGAATTGCTAAGAAGTCCTGAGTGCATGCTTTAAATTCACAAAAAGCAAAACAGCTTTAAGAGTTGAAGATGAAATAGTACTTTACTACCATAAAAACAGGGCATCTAGTTTTAAAGTTGGAAGTGCAGGCAGTCACTAGTAAACTAAAGAGAAACATTTGGTCCTTTTTCATTTATGCATTTGCTCTGCTTGTGTGCATGTAAGAGAGCAAGTTTCTACCACTGCACATCACGTATCATTAATGACATCAGTTCTAGAACCTTAACATCTTGAAAAATCTTGTGCAATCTTGAAAATACAGGAAGCAAGAAGGTTAAGCCAAATCTACCAGACACTTAAAGAGATTCTACAAAACAGCAAAATCCTATAAACAGCCCACAGTGTGTTATAGACAAGACAGGAAAGCAAACAGCAAACCTTTAGGCACAAGCTTGCCTCTGCACTAAGGCACGTATGTATGTTTGGCCATTTCCAGATTAGCAAGCATGGAAAATACTTCTAGGAAAGTGAAATTTCCAAACTTTGGCAAATTCAAGCAGGTGAGAAATCTCATTTAGTGGCTTACAACTTGAAGAGAAGACAGTGTTAGGTTTCTGTTCTTTTCATGGAGCACTAGGTGCTCATTGGTAGCGTATTTCTGGCAGAGAAGTTTTAACCATATTTATTTTTATAGACCTCAGCAGCCAATATGAAATACCTTATCTCTCTCTGTTGTCACATCCGGCACTAAGATTTGTTTACTGCTTCATAATAGAAGAGAAGCTCTACCTCGTAAGAGAAACTGCCCTTATGCTAACATTATCTCAGTAGATTGGCATCTGACTCAGACAAGGCACAGCAGTTGTTTTCAAGACATGATGCTGATGTCCTTAGCAAGTGGTGTCATGATGCTGACATCATTAGCAGGTGATAAAGAAGAAAGTAAGGCATACAGACAGCTCTGGTTTAACAGACTCCATTTACTATTCATCAATTATTTTCTCTGTAGATCTGCTCAATAAAACTATATTTTGTATAATAGATTATGTCATTGCAGTTATTGCACAGGCTGTATTTATCTGGGCAAACAAGATAGCAGAAGGTTACTGTCATTTTTAAAAAATATATCATTTAGCACAATTAGACTGAGTACAAGAGAATACTANGAACTAACTTCAGAGTGCAACCTTCTGAAATGTTGTAATCATTCAAACAATAGTCATCCTTCAGTTCTGTATTATTCCAAATTAAATGCTGCTGAGAGACAGGAATACCATTTTAAATAGGTACTCTCATTTAAATATCCACAGCCATCCCATTTCAGCTGTACTAGATAGAGACTCCAGAGCATTAGAACTGGACAGGACACAAAAAAGGCCTCCTCTCTGCAACACACTCCCCTTGGCTACTGGCTTCCAAAGGCATTCAATGGGTCATCAAATGTGCTTAGTGTCTTGCTTTCCTTGCTTTCCAATTTTGCTTCTGAGGCTGCTTGGGAAGATCGGCTTTTGGGAGTGGGTATCTTGACTTGGCTGCTAGAGAAGATATCATCTAAAGGAGAAAAAAATAATTAAAAAAGATATTTTAAATGTGAAGCAACTGCCAAACAGAAGTAACATTGCACATAAGTCTCCAGCACACAGCAGTGACTGCCAAGGACATTCTGTGATAAATAAATGCTTTCCTGCTGCTTATGATTCTAGATGCATTTGTAAGGACATATGAGAGAGCTGTTAGCTGTAAAACAAATTAGGAATACTTTTTCTTCTCAGTAGAGCAGCATAATACTTGTATTTTATAAATTGTTCAAGCTCTCACAAGCATTTGAGAAGTACTGAATTAAAGCTCTACAATAAATTCCATCGTTCAAGTGCCAGATAACAGCCCTTTGATCTAGAGCATTAGTGTCTGAGGAACCTGAGACATTCAAGAGCTGTGAGGTTGTTGCCAAACAAAATCAGAAACGATGGTACTTGCTAGTTCCTATTATAAAAAAACACACGTTTTATATGGAGGTTAATAACCATCTACTAGTCCAGTGTATGAATATTAGTATTTCAGCCTTCAGCATGCATCATATCCTTAAGTAGAGGCCAAGCACAAAGTAGCATATCACAGTGTGCTTGCCTTTCTCTTCTCTCTATTTCTTCCAATCCAGCACATGTTTGCAGCAGTGCCAATCACAGGAATTACACAGTAATAATCCAGGACAGCATTTCAGCATAAGAGCAGTTTAGAAAGGCAGTAAAACAGAGTAATCCTCTGCTGGCATGAGTCCAAAGCAAGAAGCTGTCACATGGGTTAGCTTTACAGCAGAGGGGAAGTACAGTGGGTACCATAAGCAGCAGAGGTATCACTCCCATTTTATAACAAGGCTTAAGAAATAATAAAGTTTTGGCCATGGAAAACAGTATTTGTCAACACACAAGAAAGTTCTGTCACCATTTCGCAGGCTGGCAGAGGTGACCTCAAGATTCTTGTGTTATCAGCCATAAGATCACTAAGGAGGCTAGGAGTTAAACATTTTTAATAATACTGCCACCATGAGCCTAACACAAAGGTGGTGAATAGTGGTAGAAGCTGTGTTAGGATAAAGGAAAGCAGCCTGCAGCCTCCACTTGCCAACTCCTGCCCCTCAAGCTGCACCCAGTTAACGTTTTATTTGCAGCAGGAAGCATCTCCCAAGACAACAATGTACAGTCCTGATAAAGTGCTACCATGGTCACTGAAGCCAATGCATAGGCAAGTATCAGTTGTACTACTCTACTGCCAGCAGAGCATCCTCACTCTCAGGGACCCTCTCTCTGCTCCTTGCTGGGTACTCTGGAGCTCCATAGCTTTGGGCACTAAGGAGCTGCATACCTATGGCTGCACCACAAACAGTCAACACTCTAGAGTAGACTCTATCAGATACAGGGTGCTGTAGATGCCATAGGGATCAAGATCAGATGTGGCGCCAAACAACAATCTGTATCACCAAACATGGAAAGGCAAACAACAGGTACTGTTGTGGAAAATTTTCCAAGAGGCACTTGAACTTTTGTGGTTGTTGTTTGGTATGTTGTTTGCTTTTTTGTTGTTTGTTTTTTTGAGGTTGGGTTTTTTTGGTTTGTTTGTTTTGGGGTTTTGTTGTTTTGTTTGTTTGTTCTTTTACACAAGAGGTCTGGATTTATTTTTTCCAATAAGCTACATGAAAACACATCACTCATTAAAATAAGACATTTTGAGCATCCAAAATATATTTCAAATATTTTGCCAGAAAAAGTTCAAGTCTTTTTTTTTTTATATCAATGGAGGTGGTTTTGGAAACTCCAAAATACTCATTCTCCGGTAATTTTCTGACACATTTACAAACTTCAGCCAGGTTATTTGACCAGGCTGGAATGCCAGTGATGAATCAAATTCAATTTGAATAGGTTAGAAAGAAAATGGACAAAAATCAAAGCTAGAGAAGGCAATTTTTCTGTCCTAGAGGATTAGAAATACTTGCAATCCCAAAGAAAAGCTATGAGGATGAAGAACTTGAGAACAAAGAGACACAGCTGGTGATCAAATTACTTTCAATATCTCCACTGATGAACCAGAAAGGAGTATGCTTTGCATCATTTCATGTTACCACATGCTATTTTGAACAAATTATATGGGGCAAACATTTGCTCTCAGGAGTAATATTTATGAATTCCGACTATAAATGGATGTAAATATACTCTTAAGGACTCCAAAGCAGTCAACACAATAGCGAAGGTAGTGTAGGAAGATAGGCTAGTTTCTTTGCAACAGTAATCCGGTTATAAAAATTGAAGTTCAAATTAAATCAGAGATTCTAGTCTCTTACTCCCATCACGAGAAGTTTTCTAATTCCCACAGTTGAGAAAATCCCGACAGAAACTGAACTGTTCCCTCTCAGAACAATTGTATGTGCTCTCCTAAACTATTTAAATGTCATGCTAGTTCTACAAATTTTAAAAGTTCTCATCCAAAGTTAAAATCCAAAAATGACCAGAGCTTTACCAGAGATTCCAGAGCAGCTGAGAACTTAAAAGAAAGCAACTCTCCTAACATTATGGGATTAGCAGTCAGACCTTAAACACTTACCCATATCATCATCAAATATGGATTTTTGTTCCACCTTTTTCTTGGTTTTCTTTTCTTTTGGTTTTACAGTGAGATCAGCAAAAATATCAATGTTATCATCAAACAAGTTAGTCTCTGGCATTTTCTCTTTTGCTTTGTTCATTGGTTTAGTTGCCTCGGTAGCAAATATATCATCCTTGGAGCAAAACACAGATATCATTAACACACAGCATACTGTAAAAGAATAGTTAAATATTTCCCTGCAGAGGAACCTGGCAGAAGTGCCTTGGTGTAGGACTGTGTGCAGGTCAAATACAGCACACAGAGGCTTGTAGCAGCCGCTCAGCCTGTCAACTTTATTACTTTTTGGAAAGAGTTATTTGAACTGCTATGCCTTGAACAGACAGCTAACAGTTAAGAATCAAATACTTTATTACTCAGAAAAAAGTCATAATCATAGCTATGTTGTCACAGCACATTCAGTGCTGTACCTGCTTTGTGTTAAGGCTGCAACTTTTACTCCATTCTTTCTAATCAGGAAGTGAACAGAGGTTTTCTATTGCCTAGTAGCAGAGAATGATCAGCAATTTACTTCAACATCTATCCTGCATACTCCATCCTACTCAAAAGCCTCCATTAAGCCTGTGTGTTAAGCTGAGGAGTCTNTTTAGTTGCCTCGGTAGCAAATATATCATCCTCAAAGATATCCTGGGCAGTATGGTTGACAGCTTGCCGGACAGCAGACTTCAGTTCCTTTTTTGCAGTTTCCTGACAGTTGAAGAGAGAGTCTTCCTCTTCCTCCAAAAGAGGTATAGGGCTGCTTTTTGTTGAAGACTTTTGCTGTACAGGTTGGAAGAGATCATTATTGTCCTGATTGCCTAGAACAGACAGATCAGGATTTTTCTCCCTGCTCTTGATGGGTTTGTTGGCCACACTGTCNATGTTGTCACAGCACATTCAGTGCTGTACCTGCTTTGTGTTAAGGCTGCAACTTTTACTCCATTCTTTCTAATCAGGAAGTGAACAGAGGTTTTCTATTGCCTAGTAGCAGAGAATGATCAGCAATTTACTTCAACATCTATCCTGCATACTCCATCCTACTCAAAAGCCTCCATTAAGCCTGTGTGTTAAGCTGAGGAGTCTGCAAAAGGCCCTGGGTGTCAAAAGGCCAAGGTGGCAGGCTTAGCTATTACCTCAAAGATATCTTGGGCAGTAGGGTTGACAGCTTGCTGGACAGCAGACTTCAATTCCTTTTTTGCAGTTTCCTGACAGTTGAAGAGAGAGTCTTCCTCTTCCTCCAAAAGAGGTATAGGGCTGCTTTTTGTTGAAGACTTTTGCTGTACAGGTTGGAAGAGATCATTATTGTCCTGATTGCCTAGAACAGACAGATCAGGATTTTTCTCCCTGCTCTTGATGGGTTTGTTGGCCACAATGTCTGGCATTCCCTCTTTTAATTTTGATTGTGCAGCTGATCTGGATGCTGAGCTGCTTGCAAAAAGGTCTTCTGATTCAAACAGCTCATCCCCTTGGTCTGTGGATTCTGGACAAAGGAGTTTGTTTGTCCCAGCAGACACAACACTATCATGAGCTGGTAGCGACAAGCCAGAGAGAAAGTTGTTTTCTTTGGACTCTGCTTCAGTAGCAAGAGGCTCCTTTAAGTTTACTACTGCTGATGTCTGCTTTGGTAGAGAGAACTGCAGTTCTTTAGCACTGTCCACTTCCTTAATCTCTTCAGGCTCTTGGGCAGCTAGACGGCGGGCTGTTCTGCTTGGAGGTCTTCGTTTTCCTGTAACTTTGATCCTGGTCTGCAAGAAAAGAATAAAAGCAGAGCAGGGTCACACACAAGAAAGAACTCCACACACTTCACAGAAAACAGGTTATGATTCTTATAATATTGCTTTGTAACAGTTCCTCCATCACAACACTGCAATTAACATGCATAACCTATTTCTTACTAGCACACCGAAACCGAGTTAACTACCAGTTTCGCTGACAGCTCTAGTTTAAAGTTACAACCCTGTGGCTTAAACAGATACCTGCACATTAAACAAATGCTCAGTTGTGAATCTTGAACAAGGAATGCTAAGCAGTCATTGATTCAGGTTATAGGGTGAAGCACCAGCTCAGTATTCTCCCCTCCAGAATGGGCAAGTGGGACATTTAAGCTTGGAGCAGTTTGCAGTGAAGTTCAGAAAAATAACCCAAGAATTTTGATTTGCTGCCCTGTAGTCATTTCATAGCAGCTGGAATTGGGTACTAAAGCAACAGCACTTGCAAGTAGATGGTCCCAACACAAGACAGCAAGCCACTCTATCTTCTCTGCTTTAAGTAATACCTAAGTCAGTCTGACAACATGCTAATCCAGGGGCTTCTCTAGTAGTTAGTCCATCCAAGCCATGACTATTCATGTTTTCCATTTAATTTCATTTTATGCCTAGCCTGTTGCAGTTCATTGCCACTTTTAAAGATGACCCCCTGCGAGTTTCCATTACAGCATCTGCCATATTCCACATCGACAGGAGTAGCCACACAGGTAGGAAACAGATCAGTACAACCTCCTATTCCCTTTTGTTAAGGGCTGTGTTGGAGTAGGATGAAAATCTGGATGGATATGCTGTAACACAGCTTAAAGGAGCTGTGTGCTTTTGTCACAATCATTGTAGACACACATCTGCCATCAGAGTGTGGGGCTGTATTGATCAGAGAATGGCTGAAAACCAGGAAAATTATGATGGGAGGGACATACACTGGAAAATTACCTGCTCCATGAAACAAAAGCCAGAATACCGAATAAGATGCCTCTGGAAAAAATTACACTTGTCTGCATATATCTACCACTTAAACTTCAAGAAACAATGACATGCCAAAATTGAAACATGTAACCTGAGACAGAAAAAAACATTCACTGTATAGTTACTGAGATACTTGTTCTCAGATTACTTCTGTAGACAAACATGCATCATCAGCATGCTAGAATGAAGATTCAAGACTGACCATGTATAGCTACAGGAGCTCCATTCCTTTACAAGTCTATCCACTCAAAAGTATCACGATAGAGGGTGTTGTTTGTTGTGCATGACATGCCACTAGTGGAAACAACCATGCCTACATGGTAATGCATTAGGCTGATGTTTTTGTGTGGATTTTTTCTTTAAAATTAAAGGTTTTGTTTGAAAAAGAATTGAGAGTGACAATTCAGGACAACATCATGGTTTTATCCACAGAGGAAATAACGGTCAGGCTACAGCAGTGATGTGTTCTTCACATCATGCCAAAACAGCTATCTGTAACATTTTATAGTTAGCCTGGAGAGATGCTTCTTCAGTGATTCTTCAGGTTGGTGTCTCCTGGAACAGGACAAGCTGTTATGCTAAAATATCTTTAACCTATAGGAAAAAAAGTGTATTTGGGGAATATACACATGTCTTTAAAAGGCACAGAATTAGGCACATGCATAAGCATCTTACAGATCTAAGAATGTAGTAGGCTTAACTTTCTCTTTAGTGGTCCACAGAAGTGAGAGAGGATTAGATTTCTGCAGCTGCGTTCATTCATTCAGATTCAGACAGACCACACTGTTAGCAGGCTTTACACATGGAAGCATAGATTCACAGTATCACAGTATCACAGTATCACCAAGGTTGGAAGAGACCTCACAGATCATCAAGTCCAACCCTTTACCACAGAGCTCAAGGCAATTCCTGCATGAGGACAGACTGTGTTTTTAATGCCCTTCTCTATCCTCCTAAATACCAAGGTTACCTTATTGGCACTGTGCAAGGTATCCGCTTGCATGGGCTGATCGAAGCTTACACCTAGCTCTTCAGTGTTTCCTGCAGCAGAGAAGCCTTCATTGTTCTGTACATCCTTAGGCTCATGCAATGGAGTGTCCAGAACTGGTAAGGGGGACTTTACATTGGAGACTTTAGGCATTGCACCAGGTAGCAAGGCTGCAGGGTTAATAGCTAAGTTAGCCTATAAAAAAGAGAAAACAAAAGCATACACACAAAAAGAGACTACATTAATATCACTCAAGAGCAAGCATGGTTCCAGAGAAACAGCGCGAACTAGCATATGTAGACGTTTAATTTCTACTTCCACAAGTGTCTGGCCTTTCTTGCACCTACACACTTATTTTGTGTAAGAGCTTCAGGAACAGCATGTCTACATTATGTCAAACCAAACACTCATGCAGCTTGATACCCTGTCTGAGGACATTAAGAGCAATACTGTGATGTAGACAGTAATTAGTCATTTCATGTCAAAAGAAGACATAACCAGAGCCTCAAAGCCCTAAGAGTCTCTAGATGTATTTAAAATAGAGCTGAGAAGAATAGAAGGTCAAAGAGGAGCCCTCCCTCTGCCCCCTATATAGAGTAAAAGTGCTGTGCAGGTTCAGGTCTGAAACAGGAGGAAGAAATAATATTAAACATGCAATGCAGATAAAATAACAGAAAATACACCATCTTAAAAAAAAAATGCAAGAGTAAAGCAAGAAAGTAAAAAGATTGTTTCAGGGAGAGCCATCAGTGAGGCAAGGAATTTTTTTTTTTGACAGTCAAATAGCCAGTAAAGTTAATTACTTGTAGCTTTCCAATCCGAGATGAGGGCTCTTTGGTTTTAATGGGAACAGGACCTGTAGATTTCTGCACAAAATTACACTGGATTAAACAAGTGGACAAGTTGTTATCAACCAGACCATAGTTTGCATTTTAATACATCTAAACAAAGCAGCTCACTGCTTACTAATTTCTTCTGAAGATACCTCGATACCACTACATTCTACTGACAGAGTTATGGTCACTCAAATTTCAGCTTCAGTACCTCATAGGCTATAGCCCCATCTTTATTACCACATTCATTCCAGCCTCCTTCTACCCTCCACTGTACTTTGCCATAGTAATTCAACTTCCATCTTCTCCAGGTCATACACCTCTCAAATCAAACTGACAGCTACCCTCCCTCCTTGCTTATTTCCTCCCATAACGTCATCTGAAATCATGTTGACAGATCATGATATAACTAATTCTTCTCTTTCTGACTGGCTAATAATGGCACAGACTTCAGTGAAGACCACGAGGAAGCCAAAAGGACACAAAAAAATATAAATAGTACCTCTCAGCCTCCAAGGAGAACAGCTTTAGAGAAGTGAGTACTCTATAGAGAGCAGGCCAACAATGCCAGAAATAAGGACTGAAAGAGTAAGAGTAGCCATTTGATCTGAATACTTTGATGAATTCTAGGGTCACTTGGAGATGAACCAAACCAGCTGAAGTGCTCTTCCCAGGGCTTGCTTTCCATAAGACTGTAGTTTTCATATTTCTGTGAGCTAGGCTGTACACTGCTGTTGGCAGCTGGAGCTCCTTCAGCCATGTTTAAATAACTGAGAATCTGCAAGCATTATGGCACTGATTTAGGGGTCATGATAGAATAACAGAGGAATTCTAGTATCTGAGAGGACTGTTCTCTCCTTAAATGCCTGTGCTGTTCAGCTGAATCTCAGACAGGCTGAGATCATTCCTACAGAAGGCTGCCAGTAGTAACACACACGAAAAAAAAAAAGGGAGAAGGTGAGTGTGGTTCAGCTCTTCAAGGAATACTTCACCATAAGGGAAGACAAGCTAATTAACTAGCCCTACACATTTGCTCCATGTTCCTCAGTCCAGGGGAGAAAAAAACAACACCCACTCCTCACAATGAAAAGATGAAAATCCAACAGGCAGCTCTGGTAAAGCATAAAGCAGAATTAAGATCCAGACTGCCTCTCCCAGAGACCTTTGGTTAAGGACAAGAGTAGGAGTCTTGTTTGCTCATCATAAAGTCACAAGAACAAGATTTTTAATAGGCACAGATTTGTGCTGCATGCCCTGATGTCCTGAGAAAGCCTACCTATACTTCAAAGATCACACTTACTTTAACAGACACTCACATTTCATAGACAAGTGAACCACCCATTTTCAGTTCAATGGGACGTGAGGCAAAATTCTCCACTGTCTGGAACTTTGCCCTTACAAGTGTGTGGACAATGAATAAAACGCTGTGTCACTACATTTAAACTTCTGTCTAGTAACTGTACCTGCTGATATGCAAAGACAAGTTTGGCCATGCATTGTTTCTTTGCAGCCAGTTAATTCAGGCATTAGTTTTGATCTTTTTGAGAGATTTAGTGAAAACATAATGTCACATTTCCTTTTTCTTTGCATGCCGTTCAAGGCACAATATTTAAGTACTTGCCTCTGTAGTTACTGCTTTCAGACCTTCATTTTGTTTGGCATTTAAAGCATTTTCCAGAAGGTTACTGTTCTCCAAGGGTGGACTAGTACTGGCCTTCGATGTTTTCTTCTCAGCTATTTTCTGAAAGCATTAAGAGCACAAGTCAATATGAACTGGGTAAAAAACATGGTCTGCAGAGCGAAAAACTAAACAAGCAAAGCTTTTTAAAATCTCTCTTGTATCTGAAAACTAGCCATATTTTTCAACTCTACAGTACACAGCAGGCATGGCCTTTTAGATCTGCAATGACAGGGGCCTTTCACTCCTCCATTTCTTTAGCTTACCTCAACCTTTGCTGTCTGTGCTAATGATAAAATAATGTGAATTTCAGTAAAATTCAAAATGTGTACATGTTTCTTCATGCACAGGACAGCAGGGAACATAAAAGCACAAAGCTAGCTAAGGAACATTGCTATTTTTATGTTTTCAAGCAAACAGGTTCCATATATAGCTGCCAAGCACTAATTACTTAAGACTAGTCTTCAAAGAAACAGTTTCCAGGAACGGTTGCCAGTTTTCTATCTTAACTTCCAGTTATAGACATGAAAACAGACAAAGTAAAAGTTGGCTTCAATTTAATTAAGCTAGATACATTTAGAGTAGCAGTTTAGCATGCATGTTTGACTTTGAATACTTACAATACAGTCTAGTTCATTACTGCAGCTGCTCACCCTCTAAAACCGATCCACTGATCATGAGGATTTTAATACTGTACTCATCATCTTAAATCAAATCAACGTGCAGAAACTTTACCTAAGAACTACATGCATGAACTACAGGGAAGTAATATTAGCAAACCAAACAATAAAACAACATAACAATACAAACTCTACTACTCTGGTTTCTGCTCGGTTGTGTTCTCCTACACCTAAGCCAGTCCCAGGGCTGGAAAAAAACCCAATCTTCGCATCCTAGCTTTGGTAGATCTAATGCATCTGTTTGTTCCCCATGTCTTCAGGGTCACAATGTTCACTTCTATTATCTCAAAAAGATATAAGAAGTCACTTAATTTCTTGTGGGAATCCATATGGAAAAAAAACCCCAAAACTTCCATGCATTTATTTCCAACATTTTATATAAGCCATTTTGCACTAGAGGAACAAATACCACGTTCGGTTTTGAGGTACTGAAGAGATCATCCTCATCGTCATCCCCAAAAAGGCCTCCTCCAGAAGATGGCTTCAGGATACAATTTGCAGACTAAAGACACAAAGGATAAAGAAAAGATGTTTGTGTGATCAAAAGCACAACTCCTTCAGCCCATGATATCTGAACTGATAATAGCACTTGTCCCTCCGTGGAACTCAAAGACTTCTAAGCTGTGTTCAGACAAGGAACAATAGTAGGCTGCACACTTCAATGAGTGGTTTTAAATAGCAGGTTCAGTGAAGAACTTTGAACTCACCATCGACTTCTTGGGGCTAGCAAAGAGGTCAACATCTGGATCATTGTCCTTCTGAAGCTTGTGACTGAAGAGGAGTTCTTCATCTTGAAAGACTCCAGTGCTTTTGGGCCAAGTACTTTTCTCAGAAGGCTGCAAGGACAGGAAAAAAGTCCATACAGTAAAGAACTTCCTCATTAAAGGAGGTTATCTGCTTAGTGATGTGACAGGTTGCAAGTCACCTAAGGCTACACTATGACCCTAGTAACAAAAAAAATTAATGGTAACTTTAACTGCCAGTTATAGATTTTACCTTGACCAAATTTGCAAAACTTACAACGTAAATACTTGTGTTCAGTTCAATTTGATGAGAAAACATTAACCAAAATGTATCTGTCTGTTGACCTGATATCCAGCTGCTACTATTTATCTGTAAAATTTTATTAAAAGGAAGAGAGGAAGAAAAAGAAGAACAAAAGGCTTTCGGTATGCTCCCATGGGTATACAGTAAAGTTTGTATTTCAGTAAGACTTTTACACCTTGAATTCTTCAGCTGAGGGTGCAGGACAAAGAAATGAGAGGAAGAGAACCCGGCTAATTATCTTCCTATGCTACATTTTTAAAGAAGAATAAAATAAAATCAGTTTTTAAAAAATGAAGTTGAAGGTCTGCAAAGCTATTACTGTTGCTAGATTCCCTATTCTGTTAAAGCAAGCACAATGAAGAAAACATATTGCTAGCCTCTGGCAAGAACTTGTATTTTCAAATTTGTTGGCAGAGGGAAAGAGTTTACAGTCAAAGCTACCACATTATCAGCTCTCCACTATCTGGCAAATCTTTACCAGCTTCTTGACCACAAAAAGCAATGCATTTCTATGATCATGGTCACTGTATGCACCCAGGCAAATGCCATAGGCTGCGATACCATAGTATCAGGGGGATAATAAGAGACGGGGAGAAGCAAGCTTGATACAAGCCAATCCACATCCCAATCCAATCCAAATCCGAATCCATTTATTGCACCCCAAGCATGGGTTTATATACTTTTTTATCAGAAGGTTACATAGGAAGGTTACAAATCATCTCAGACTCTGATTGGTTACATGCACCTGCATTAGGACTACACACCACTTGGCAAAGACATTCTTCATATTCTCTCAACAACAATTGTGTCTAGCAATTCTAAGTCAGCAGAGATAGGTGAAAACCACAGACTCCAGCCTTGTATTTGTTTACATTTGCTACACCATTCTCTAAGGTCATTCCAACCCCCTTATCAGCACTTACTGAACTCTCTCCTGTCCATGGCTGGACAACAGCTGCACCACAGTCGCGCAATTCTATAAAATCACTGCATTTAATATTACTATATCCAACAGGCAAAGGGCTCACTGAAAGTCCAGTTAAAAGGCCAGTATTAATATTTCACTATCCAGCTATCTTCTCGGGCTCTATGCAAATGAAAGATCATCCCTTAAGAGCCTGACTGAATGTCCAGCAGCATAACATCAGACTCAAAATCCAAGCAGCAGCAGGAGTTATACAGGATTTCTTTTCCTACTAACATGTAGCAAAAAGCTGTCAATCTATCAATTTACTGCAAGGAGAAAATGTACAAAGGGATTCATGACCATGGGGAAGAGCAGGAATAATTTCTTGCTCTGGAATGTGGAAGTTCAGAAACAGAGAAAGATTAGCCTCCATGACATGAAGAGGAGGAAGGGTAAAACCAAAACTTTGCCTAGAATACTAAAGGTAAAAGTAGTATTTTTGAGTGTTGGAGAACTTTCCTAGACTTACCACACCAATTTCTTTCTGTGCATTTTTAATGCCATCATTATCTTCCAGTCTCTCTTCTTCCTCCTCCTCAAACAAGCTTAACACTTTCTTAGTCTGGGTCTTGATGTCATTCTCCAGAGCTGGTGGTGATGTAGCAAACAGATCTGCACCACTGGCTGGCTCCGAGGATGCTGCTGCAAAAGGCTGCAAATTAACAGATTTTAAACTTAGCACATAAGCCTGTTGTTCAGTTCCTTTGTCCAAAGCCCCACTAAGCTTTCTTGGTTAAATGCCACCAGTGGTCAGAGTTCTGCAATCCATTACCAAGCAGACAACTATATTAAACTCATTTTTCCTGTGTAAACAGAGTATCAAAATGTAGACTCTAGCAAGAGACAGTTGATGAAGAAGAGAACACACTTTATAGCTCTGAAAGAAAACACAAGTTTCCTCCTGTACCCTACACTGTAGTGCTGTCGATAAGCAGCTTCCTGCATAAGGTTTCCTCTTCATCCATATGTTAGGTTGCACAGGCATCACAAGGCTGCATTAAGCAAGGTACGAAGTTCGTGCATCTTGGGTTTCTCCAGAGCAGGCAGCACTATCAGAATCTTGAATGTGCTCAGAAAGGTGCAAAGCGTAACTGCTCTGGAAATTCATCAGCTTGTAGTTCCCCAGTCACCCAGTAAGATCATGCCCAGGATTAAGTTTTGCTGAAGCATACAGTATCTTATGAAAGATAGCTCTGTTCATGTGAATGAAGATTACCCAACCCACTCTGGAAGAAAAACAAAACAGATTTTGCCCCTACTCCAAACCAAAACAATTCTCTTGGACAAGCAATTTTGCTAAATGAAGACAGAGTTATCCTCTCCTTGGTAGTAGAACAGGCAATCCAGAAAAAAAAATCTGTCCCAGAGAAGCACTGTTAGATTTATAATTATTTTTGAAAGCTGAACATTTAAAGTGCAGGTTAACATAAGAAAAATCCCTCACTTTTTCCTTTGTTTCTTGCCCTGCAACATCTGTTCGAGGCACGGCAACTGCTCCAGGCTCTTCTGGACACCACAATGTATCTTCTACCTGGTTAGACTTTGCTACTTTATCTGTCAGCTCATCCTTTTCCTCCTTTTCTTCTTCATTAAATAAAGGTGGTGCTTGAAGTGGTTCTACTTTCTCCTGCAAAATTAAGAGAATGTTGGTGACACAAAATAGGTGAGTATATAAGAAGCATATACTGCTGTTGGATAGCAGAGTTTGTTTGCCTTCTGCAGGGGCCCAGGACATTTGCAACATGCTTGACTTATACTTTCCTTCAATGGACCATTCTGTTTTGATTTCTATTTCTATGCTCTTGAGTGTGGTTTAAGGACAAAAAAAAAAAAAAAAAAAAAAAAAAAGGTAGTTACAAGCCTAAATTGGATGCTCTGTGAATGCTGTCTATTACTGTTATGGGCCATTACAACTGTTTGCCTGGTACACAGAAAGGCAAAGGACAGAGGGGGACAGCACACACACATACAGCAACTTCCACTGCAGATATAGCTGCATTAAGGTTTTGCAACTTCAACTCTGAATTTCAAAGCACAAGCAGACAGGCACTACACTAGAGGCTGAGTTTGTAAGACAGAGCATAAGCACCCTCAGGTCAGTAAGAGGCCTGTAGACACATCTGAATCAGCATAGATCAAGGTGACATAAAGGGTGAAGCCCTAGCTTCTTTTTAATGGTATTTTATAGTTGAAAGCTCTCAAAACATCCTAGAAAGGGAATTTAGCATAAACCAAACAAATTTAGGACTAGTCAAGAAAAAAACTGAAATCTCTATTTGGCTGATGGTATTAATAAGTTTCATATGTAAGGGCTCAGCCTGTTCTGTTTCCATTCCTAACTTGCTAGAAGTATCACTGCCCAAAACAAGTTAGATTTACGTTTAGTACCTAACAAGAAAGACGGACTAGAAAAAGACTAAGTGTTCCACACTAGTTTTAAAAATAAAGGGGAGGTACCACTGCAGTCTTAGCAGCTGAAGGAAGTAGTGTTGATTGGGAGCTGAAGAGCAAATCTTCATTATTAGCATCATCTTCAAACAACAGTGATATCTTCTGTGGCTTTCTTTGGCTGCAACACGAGAGAGGAGAAAGTAGAAGAGTCACTTAGGACAATCATTTGCAGCAAGTGGTTCCAGATACAGGACTCTGCTTCCTCACAACAATTCTTCCACCCTCCCATCCTGTCTGCACAGCTTTCTGCAGAAGCAAAGAAAAAGAGGAGTGAAGAGAACTTTACATTGCAGGCATAGAAATGGATAGCCCATTTGGGTGGTGGCAAGGACAACGATCCAGCAGATATACAAAAGAGGCAAAAGAAACTAACCCTGTCCATCACTACTCATACACCTCTACTCCTCAGCAGCAGTAGCAAGGAACAACACTTTCAATATGCCTGTGTCTGCCCAGTTTTGAGGGCACTGCAGACTGTTCTGAAAAAATAATCCCATTTTCTCTCCCCTTCCAAGACTGTCACCTCTCTTTGGTGATTGCAAATAAATCCTCCTCATCCTCTTCCTCAAAGAGGCTCGTTTTCTTCATAGTTTTAGCCTGATTGACAGTGCTAGCAGGTTTTGTGGGGTCCTCTTTTCGGTCATCTTCAGAAGGAAATTTCGCTGGCTTGGAAACATTCCAGTGCTCCTTAAAAACAAAGAATGCTTAAAGTTCTTTTTGTCTTGGTCAAAGCCACTCTCTCATCTTCTCTACAAGGGAAATATCCTATCACCTTGGCAGTCCTTCTCGCTCTCTACTAATTTATGTTCCTGCCTTTCTGTTAGCTACTGCAATCTAACATTGTTCCGACTCCGCAGAGGGCCTGGCCACCTTTTAGCATTCACCCAGTAAAACAGTACACACACCTTGCTGTTACAGTTGTTACTGAAAACTAAAGTTAGTGGCAACTTGCTGTCTCAGGAGTAAGGTCACCTGGTAGAATATGTTTTGAAACAGGTTAAGTATCAAGTTTGATGTATGAGGTAAAAAAACCCAAGCGACAAAAAAACCCCAACCAAACAAAAACCAACCAAGAGAACTCAAACGAACAAAAAACCCAAACCACTGACATAAAAATAACCTCAAACAAAACAAGGAGAAACATAGCACCCATGCTCAAGACACTTCATTATTAGAGTGCATGATGCTTCACTCTATAATTCCTCAACTTTAAAACACAGTACTTCCCACCTCCAAGATCTAGCACTTTATCAAGCCTACCCACTGAGTAAGTCTAAAATCTACATTAAACCTAAATGTTTCTGGTGTTGGGAGAGTTTTGTGGGTTGTGTTTTTTCTTATTCTGATAATTTCAAATGGTTTGCCCCATTCCTCACCTCTGTTCATCCACTTTCTGAAGGAGACTACAGGCATGGCAAAAATATGCATTTGGTTTATTCTACATTAAGATGAAAATGCATCAAGAGATATTGCTAGTATCCAGCAAGCAATGACAGGGAGGCAATAAAAATCATCAAGTCTACACAAAAGAGTAATTTTGGGGGATGAGAAGGATAGGAAGAGTCTGGATCCTATTCATGCATGTTAATTCAGAGACTATTCAGACAAGTTTAATTTATTTAGTGTCTCTTTAGCTTTAATTTTAGATGCAGGACCACTGCTAATCTATCCCCAGAAGAGGCCTGCTCCATGGGAACCTTAGTTCATTTTTCAGTTTTTCCCATTCCTAGATTCAAAAAAAAAAAAAAAAGACACAGAGAAAACAACACACAAACCCACCCCAAAAAATACCAAACACAAAAATTGAAACCACATACCTATCTAGAACTTCTAGCGCTTCTCTGCAGTAATTAAAGAACTGTAATCTTGTTTTTCTCTCCCATACTTTTTTGCAGCAGCCTACTTTTGCAATTGGTCTTTCTATAAATTACATTGCAAATACAGATTTTCTCTTCCATGCGACTTCTGTTACCTAGATTCTGAGATAATGCATGCCAAGAACAGCTCTTTCAGCTGCAGACAAGTCATGGGATTGCACTGGGCATGGCACATGGACACAGCAGAGTTTGACTGTGGTTCTCATCTCAACGGTTTTATGCTTTGCTCAGCATAAAGCCAGTAACCCCTTTCAAGCAAATCTTACTCCTCAGTACCTCCTCATCGCTGCTGAATAATAAGCTGGAGGTTTTCTTGAGTAGCTTTGACTGTTTGGCTTTCTCTTCCGGAGCGTTTTCCCGTTGCTTGTTGGCAGGTACCACACCAAAGATATCCTTAAAATAAGTACATTTTTTTTTTTTTACATCAAAAGGCAAAGCCACAACAAAAAGGTCACTGAGAAGTCATCAGCATGCCAGACACCGCCCACTCGCTTTCCACATGATTAGGTTAAAGAAACAGTGTTTTGTGAAGCCTTTTTGAAGACAATTTCAAGTGTGAGACAGTATTCTGGTACCAGAAATCCAGAGCATTTGATATGCCAGGAACTTGTAAGCACACAGTCTGGTTTTGGGCTATGGATTCTCCACCATAATGCTTGAGCAGCAACCAAAAACCACTGCCCAGCAATTTTGTTGCACAGCAGCTAACACAATGGGGCATTGTTTCTACATTCACATAATGACATAGCAAACAAATCCTATTCTGAGAGGACAGGGCAAGAATCAGGACTTCTCGCCTAAAGAGACTTATGCAGATTATTATATAGGCTTCAGAATATGCAAAAGTATATGCTGACTTCATCACTTACACATATTTATGCTCTTCTCCACTCAATTTAAACTTCAATTCCATGACACAACCTTTGCTATCCTCACAGCCACTTCTGAACGGCGAGCTGGAAGCAGCTCCATCTTGACCAGAAAACCTTTATGTTGAGTTTCCAGAAGCTATCTTACAAGTTTGAGCAGACCTCCTTTCTGCCTCAGATTAAGACTATAGGATAAGTTAACTCACCATGCAGGCTGAAGGACCAGAGCTGAAAGTTTTTGGAAGGTGTGTGGGAGGGAGAAAAGGGTAAAAATGTAAAAAAAGCACACACTAATTCAATTCTCTTATTTGTTCTTGCACAAACTGTGCTCCAACCTCAGTTTCTACACTAGCAGCCACAATTATTGCACACTGAAAAGCAAGGAAAAAATGGAATTTACCAGCCATGCCAGAAGACAAGTAAAAAGTCATCCATGTGGCTTGGTGTCACAGGCCAGGATAAAACAGTTTGCTGAAGTTTCTATTAATTCAACTGCTTAGTGCTTTCTAGTCCTATCAACAAAGGATGGATAATATCCTTCATATGCTACAGACCAACTGCAAAATACTAAGACAGCAAGAACTCACAAGAGTCCCTGCTATGGCTCTCCTCCATTATGCTGTGTACATACTCAGAACTGCTACACAACGCAAGTTCGATTTAGCGCTCTAATACAGTGCTCCATTTACAAACTTCTGACTATTTCCTGCTGCATTGCAATAGGTTGTGCAGAACCATTCCCATACACAGGCAGTTATCAGAAAGTGGTATTTACCTCTCCATCATCATCAAACAAGGACAGTGGAGCTTTTGTCACGGACTTGCTGGTGGGAAGAGATGCAGCTTTGGATTTCACAGTTTTACTTGATGAAAACAAGTCCTATGCAAACCAAAGAAATGTCACTTTGCAAAGCAGTGCTATACATTTAAGAACTTTTAAAAGGAAAAACATGACTGTCCCAATTAAAGAAGTGTGCCTATCAAATACAGAAAGACTGTCTTTTTTCAGATGTGCAAAGCTCTGCAGGGATTTCCCTCACCTTTTCAGATTAATTGGTAGCTGGAAGTCAAGGATGCAAGACTAAATATATGAACTCTTGTGATTCTTTATTTACTGCTCTTCCTCTTCAGGCCTTCAACTTATGCCTGTACATACCACACAAACTTTCTGAAGATAGGGAAAACATTGCCAGAGATTTCACTTTTGGAGAAGGAAGAAACTTTCATGATGGTTGGAAATAGATGCATGGATGCCAGGGTTCCCTGTCCTACAGATGAAAAATGAGTCCCCAGATACAAGTGGACTGAAGTCAGGGTGACTCAGATAATGAAATTTCTGAAGAGAATTATTAAAGAGTTACTCACTTCAGAATCCTCCTCATCAGAGAAGAGGCCCCTCTGTTTTCTTGGAGGTTCAGATAAAGACTTGAAGTCCTCACCTGCAGACAGCTGTTGACTCTTTAGGATAAATAAAGACACTGCATGAGCATCCATGGGCAGGCACATCGTATTACCCTCTCTAGCAGGCATGCTGCTGGCAGTGTCCCAGAAGCTGAAGGCACAGAACACAATCCATGGCCTGAAATCCAAACCCCATGTGCTGAGTTCCTCACATTTAGCTAGAGCTGTGTAAATGACTTGCAGGTCTTACCATAGACCTCCCCTCCTACCACCATCCTTCTCAGCAGGAAAAGACATTCAGCAGCTCATGTCAGGCTCCCTTGCAAGTTAAATGAAACAAGTGCTCCTCAATCCAGAGAGAAGAGTCATGGTAACTCATTATGTTCAACCGGACAGAAAATATGCATAAAATGAATAAGGTCTGCCACGGAGTTAAAAAACAGCACTACTACTTTCCTCAAGTAGTACTTCTCTGAAAATCAAAGTGGAGTGGGCATGAGGAGGCTCATATATCTCTGTAAATGTGTCCTCAGAACAGCATTTAGAGCTTTCTACAACTTCGAAGTTTTCTGCTGGAAAGCAGCTTTTTAAACACACCAAGTACTTTACATGCTTAGGTAGAACTGTGACATCCACCTTCCTCTCCCACAATACATAGAAACAGTGAGTTACCAGTTAAGTTGCCATCAGCAGATAGCATAAGTGCAGACAGCCTTCAGAGCACAGAACTGTGACAACAAAGGTTCTTAAATCAAACTGTTCCCATTTCAGCCATAAACATAAACATTTTTTAATATCGGAGACTTCTTATTCTGCTCTCATTTCAATCCCACCTGAATAAGATTCCTCCAATTACTCCCTGCACAAGAAAAAAAATCTCCAATAAATCTGAAGTTTGAGAGGCAAAAGACATTTACAGACCCTGAAGCACTGGGGTCATGGAAGATCCTATGCACCTAGTTCTGTTTCACAAATATGGCACTCCCATAGTGTTGTACACGTAAAAATTACTTCAGATGCAGTAGCCATTTTTCCTAAAACCTTAGCCATACAATCTACTTATATGTCATTACCTTTTTTTCCATGACTGTTTCCCTACGGCTTTCTGTTCCTTTAGTTGTGCCAGCAACCGCATGAGGAATGTCAGGTTTTTCCTTAAATAAGTCACCTTCTTCATCATCATCATCAAAAAGGTCTGCTGTGGGCTTCACTGCATTACGATGACAAACAAACAAGGAATGACAAAACCAGAACAGCCACTACTGAACAAGAGAAGATGCAAGAGTTTCAAAAGATAACATGCTCCCTTCTTGAAGACAAATAATATTAGAAGTCTTTAAGAGAAATAGCTAGACAAGCTCTCAAAGAGAAACACCTACCTGAGAGCACTGCTGACAGAGAATACAGTCAACAAGCATTGGGGTAAAGCCAGATTGGCTTGGCACCTCTAAAGACCTAGAGCCTGTCAATAGAGTGTGCTGGGAAGAGGGCTCAAGGCTGTGCGAATAAATTCGGTATCCTTTCCCTGATTCAAGCCCTAGCAATATAAGGAGCATCTTAAGAGAGGAAAGTTGGTGGAAAGTGTGTACAAATATACTAGTTCCACACTGCTTTGTGGACTAGAAATGCCAATAACAACAAAGAAAAAAAAAGTCCAAACAAAACTAAAAAGCCCAAGAAGAAGTAGCAGTGATGCAGATTTAAGCTTTGTAATTCATTGGTTTCTATCAGTCTGAATTTTGATGACTTTTAATGTTTAATCTTCCACTGCACATGTAATAGAAGTACCTGAATCCGGAGGCTTTTTAGTTGCTCCCACAAAGAAGTCATCATCATCATCATCATCGTCGTCAAACAGAACAACCTTGCCAGGCTGTTTACAAGTTTTCTCTGTGCTCTGTCCTGCAGATTTTTTGTCTTTTTCCACAACTACAGTGGGACTAAAGACATCACTTCCTCCTGCAGGTCAGATGGAGGAAAAAAATGAACAAATGAAAAAATCAAACCACACAGAGTTACCAAAAAGCTGAACTTATAGCAAGTGGAACAAGGCAGATTTTCCATCACAGCAATTTTTAATGTGCTCCTGCAAAAATGCTGCATTAAAAGCATGAGCTAGAACCTTTCTGATAAAGCCAAGCCACAGACTGATGGACCCCTCACTCTCACTGCTATCCCTTATTCCTCCAACTTGCTCATGTTCCCTGGGAACAGCAGCCAGGATCCGTGTTAAAGCTAGAAGACTCAGTAGTTCCACAATGTTGCCCCTATGGATTTTCCAAACTAGAATCCCACTTTAGCAAGTCACATCACTGTGGACAAATAGAAGTGGTAAAGCGTTTGAGGAGAGGGAAGTACCGGAGCCCAAGGTCTTCTGAGGCACTGCACTTTCATGCAGACCACCGGCACTATTGCAGCACAAGGCTGAGTTTCCTCTCTAGATCACTGTGCACTTCACATATGGCAGTGGTCATCTACAGTAAGCTGGTAACAGCTGTTTCTTCTACATCTACAGTGTAGAACTGTCCAGATTGAGTGATATGTGCATGCCAACAGACTGCAAACAGTTCTAGAGTTTTTGGTCAAAACTGGCAGCTTGGTTCTAAGTGTTCTAAGCCTAGCTTCTTGCTTCTTACATATAGATGCTTGGAAACTGGGGATGGCAGGAAGAGAAAGGTATTTTAAACTTAACGTTTGGCAGAAAGTAGAACTGCTATTTGGTTAAGTTAGTGGACTGCTTGAATTTTGACCAAAACAGCAGTAGTTTGGTATTTAAAAAAGGGTATCCTCCAATTAGAAAGTGCCACAGGAATGAAAGGAAAACAATCACAAAGTTCAATTAATTAAACACTCTGAAGTTCCTGAACACACTGTTCCTGGGAATGTGTTCATCAAGTGATTTCAAATAGCAAAGGAGCCTCAATCTTGTTTTTTCTCTGGTGACTTTACACTATCTACAAGTTACTTAGAGGGAGCAACTGAATACTATGCATAAATGCTACATAACTTAATTCCTGGTGAACTAGAGCAGGACACTTATAGAATGATGGGGAATTCACTGTTTATGCAACAACACCTCCAAAAAAGAGCAAAGACTAAAGAAAACCTCCATCTGCTGTTTTAAACTTTGCTACCAAGTCTTACAACTGCGTAGAATGACCATTGTTGCTGTGTATCTTTGATATACATCAGTCTGTATATGTATACAGCCTACTCTAAAACCATGCTCAGTTAACTGAAGTCAGATCTTCTTAATCAAAACCAGAAAAACATGATTGGTCTTTATTACCTGTACAACAAAAAAATAGAAACTTGATGTTTAAACTGTTCTTTTGCTAATCAAAAGGAATACGACCAAATCTGAAAGATCAAAATGCACTACTTTCTCAGTGTAGAGGGAAGGTGTGTCTGCATGCACTGCTGCATAATAGCAGAGTAATGCACATCCTTAGAAGTTCACAACACAAAACTGCAAGCTGACAGCTACTAGAACTGCCATCAATGACACTGACCTACAGAATCTTGATTACCCGTAAAGCATGCTGCAGTTTAGGCAAACGCAGGCAGAAGCACATGTACTTGTCACTAAGCATATGATTAAGCAATGCAGTGCTGCTGTATTTGGGTAGTTTTCTTTTTTAAAACCTCCCCAGTAGGTTTTAAAGAAAAGATCATTTTGTGCATGAAGCGGTTTGCTACTGAATGACTCATACCTGGGAACAGAGATACTGCACCTGCAGGAACTTTCTTTAAGGACTTTGCAGAGGATGCTGAAATCATAGGAAGTACAATACAAATGGATGCACTTGCTTTATCTGTCAAGTTCTTCAGAACTCTACCACAGAAATAGGAATCCACAAAGTCTTTTGAGCTACTTCATATTTAATTCCCTCAACAGCCTAGAACTCTTAAGACATTCTCCTTGAAGTTCTGGGGGTTTGCATATATATAAAAAACAGTCCATCTATTTCTCCTCTATTAAAACTTCATGAAACAACTTCATTAAACTGAACTTATACACATGATACATGCTTACACATAGCATTATTTACAAGAATTCACATTCACACGTTCAAAACCATTTCAGTGCAATACACTCAAAACAGCTTAGTCTCCCAACGCATATTCAAAAATTCATCAAAGCTGCCACAGTACAGAATGTATGCTCAGACTCTTAGAGGCTCTAGATACACAGCTAATGGGAAACAGAAGTCAATTAATCCACAAAAAAAATCTTTACTCAAACCCACAACTGGATCCTGCAAAGCACTCTTCAGCATCAGGAATCAGTGCCTGCAAAGAACTCTGCCAACATCAGTAAGGACATTGTTTCAGCTCCAAAAGAGTAGGTGTAAGAGATCATAGTGAATAAATACATTTAAATTTCAAAGAAAACACAGCTGAGGAGAAGAGGAGACTTGTCAACAATTGCTACTCCAGACTTTCTAGTTTGGAACCAAAATAGTAATAAATCACAGCACAGACAGTAATGAAGGTAACAACTGGTTCTTACCTTCATTTACTGGGACTTGCTTCTGTCTCTCTTTTGATTCTTCTCCTTTTGGGGCCTCTGCAAAAAGGTCACTCTGATTGTAGAAGAAAATGCAAAGAGGAGGAAGTGGTGAATTTAGTTTTGTGTTTTGGAGTTTTTTGTTTGTTTGGGGTTTGGTTTTTGGGTTTTTTTTTTGTAGGAAAAGAGAGCTGCAGATTTTCACTTGTAGAATATCCACTTCTAAGCCAAGACAGAGGAGGTAACCACCACTGCCTTCTCAAAACTACACGATAAGATGCAATCACTGGTTTTACACTATCAGATTCTTAAGTCTTGAGTATTCCTGACATGGGGTTTCTATCGCCTTTCATATGCACAAACTAAGCTAAAATAAGGTCAGAAATGCACTTTGTGCCATTCTTTCATCAAGTTAGCTTTAGATACATAGCACAAGAGTAAGCTTAAGGTGAACTTTTCTTGCCAACACAGGTAACCTGGAAATTGTACAACTATATGAAGGGACATGACATAACTGCAATAAGGAACTTTGAACAGCATAGAGAAACCCAACAGCACCACTGTCCAGTGTAGCATGGGAAACCTTTGTCACAGTTAGGGAGAAAGACAGAATGACAAGATTTAATAAGATGCCTGCAAGAATGATGAAAATCTGTTGTTTTAAAATAAACAAAGTGTACAGCATTTGATTTACCTCTACAGACTATTCTACAGTAAACTCTGATGGAATTAGAACCTGTCTAATGCAATGCTAGAACCACATTTGCATCTTTCATCAACACTACGGCAGAAGAGAGGGCATTGTGCCAAGGGCAACATAAATACTTGACTTGTCTAGTCCTGTTTCTTCACTGGAAAGCTGAACTGTTCCACTACACCTGAATGTTACCATACCACAAAAGGCTACTTTCCTTCCCTGTCTTCCACAGGGGGGAATTTGTGGGGATCTTTTGTTTTTAAAAGGAGACATGGTCAACTTCTATCCTTTCTATCATTCTCACCTCCTCATCATCTCTATCATTCTCACCTCCTCATCATCAAAGAGACCTGTTCCACCACTGAAGAGGCCACCCCTAGAACCAAATGGTGTGAAGTCTTCATCAGTCAGCTTAGGAGGCTTGAAGATGTCATCATCTTCATCTAGAAAGCATGAGAGCCAAGAGCTGTGGTGAGACTGACCAAGTTTCAGGAAAGGGAACTGAGGAGATAACCAAAATAAAAACCAGCTTGATTCTATCCCCTCTCTGTTTTATAAATACGACACATACAAAGAATCTCCAGTAGACAGATTGGGTTGGATGTTGTTGCTCCACATTTAAGGAGGAACTCCAATAAACCTGTTTCTAGCCTTGTTTCACATGCACTTCACAACTTAGATTTGTTGTGTGCAAAACATCCCTGAAGGATGCACACATCTCACTCAGTCTCTAGAGTACATGCCACAACTTCCTACGTAGTGTCTTACAATCCAGTATGCAATTACAAAATAAAAAGGAGAAGGACATCCTACCATCTGATGGAACTCTAACTTCCTTCTTCTCTTTCAGGGTTTTCCTTGGTTTGGTGTCTGATGACAAAGCTTTAAGAAGAAAGTTTCAAAGCAAAAATAAAATTTACCTTTACTTGTAGTTTGTGATCAATCTATGGTAAAACAAACCTAAAAAAATAATACTTCTAACCAAGCTGACCTGTGTGATTTTATACAACTCAGCCCACTGAAGCAATTTTACAAAGTACAGGTTCTAAAACTAGCACTTAACATTTTAATAGCATTATTCTGTCAGGGACCATGCGTTTAACACAGTTGCCCACACACAGACTAGCATCACCCAAGACAACAGTGCCACGCAGCATTCCACTCTATGCCGTACATACCCCACACAGAGCATGCAAAACCTGCGAACACCTGGAATGGCTACAGACATATTATATACCTTGATTCAGCTACTAAAAACAATGTCAGAGCTTTACTTCCTCTGGCCCTACCATCACAAGATTACTTCAATGAATGGGAGATTTCCCTGTAAATCAACAAAGTAAGTTGGTAGGTTTTATATTCTGATATCCACAGACCCAGCCTGATTGTGTGAACCGTTAAAGAACATAAAGACTGTTCTTGTCTGTTCATGCTCTCAGAATTACAGGTCAAAAGCAGATTCACATGGACTTGTCAACTTAATTTCAGTCAGCTGTTTTCAATTGCTGCTTTGCTACAAGAATAACCATTTCAGAAAGGTCTCTCCCTTTGAAAGTGACACCAAAAATGTGCTATTTGGTTTAAAATATCACAGAAAACAGTATCAAGGATAAATTCCTCAAAGCTCAGTATGTTTAAGCCATGCAGAGGAAAAACTGAACAACCCATACAACATGAAATCAAAAACCTACTGCTTTAGGTGTTTCCACTTTACTGCTCACAGAACAACTACAGCAATCAGTGGGTTCCCCATACTTGTAACAGAGGGAAGTACATGTGGTCAAACATGCACAGTTTTGCATGCAGAGGGAGAATTAAGACTGGAGAGAATTTTTTTCCAAAAATGTGCTTATTCTTGGGCAGTGACCTGTTTCACCTGAAAGCCACATTTTCCACCCTAACACTCACCAAATTCAAATGCAGCCCTAGAGGTTATGGCCAAGAAGATTCCCAGAACACAAAGTAAGTGTCTTTAATTCCTCTTGTTGGGCTTTTACATAATACATGCAAAAATAGCTGATCTGTTACACAGAATCTCCTGCCCAGCTCCCTTGCAAGCTCCCCATTATCTCAGAAGCAGTTATCAGAACTAGAGCTAACTTACATGAACGCTCTTCATCCTGTTTGACTGGTACTTCTCCTTTGATTCGAGCTGCCAGCTCATCTGCAAATGACGTTGGCCTCTTCTTTCTCTGAGAAGCAGGGACAAAGAACAGCTTATTCTCTATATACATTCCAGTTACCAGCTTGGTGCAGTTGCAGCTATATTCTGTATTCTATAGCCTCACTTGAACAACATCCTGCCTAGTCTTTGACTGAAACTCTTGGAAAAGGCAATACAGCTTTCTATTAAGAAACCCAAAAAGGAATTGAGATCCTCAAGATTATAAAACATGGCATTTCCAGTCCCTTATGATCACATAATTTTTAATTTACCTCATTCATAAATTCATAGAATGGTTTACATTGGAAGGGAGCTTAAATATCACCTACTTCTACTGTCTTTTTTGAAGATGGGGGTTATGTTCTCCCTTCTCCAGTCAGCAGGGATTTCACCAGACTGTCATAACTTTTTAAATATGATGGACACTGGTTTGGCAACTTCATTTGCCAGTTCCCTCAGGACCCATGGGTAAATCTCATCCAGCCCCCCAGACTTGTGAATCTTCAGGTTCTTTAGACGGTCTCATATCTGTTCTTCACTTACAGTGGGTATATCTTCTTTTTCCCACTCCCCACCTGTGTTTTCTGGAACTTGGGTGGTACCACTGGCGCCCTTGCCAGTGAAAACTGAGGCAAAGTAGTCACGGAGTACCTCAGCCTTCTCCGTATCCATCATGACCAGGTCTCCATTCTCCTTTTGGAGAGGCCCCATATCTTCCTTTGCCACCTTTTTGTCCCTGATGTACCTGAAGAAATTCCTATTCCCTTTTATTTCCCTAGCCAAGTTTAATTCTATTTGTACTTTTGCTTTTCTAGCCCAATCCCTGGGTGCTTGGACAACTTCTTTGCAATCCTCCCACACAGCCTGTTCTTGCTTCCATTGCTTATAGACTTTCTTTTTTATTTTGCCCAAGTCAGTCCAGGAGCACCTTGTTCATCCACAGTGGCTTCCTGGCATTCTTGCCTGCCTTCTTCCTTCTTGGAATGCACTGCTCCTGGGCTTGAAGGAGATGATCCTTGAATATTGACCAGCTTTCTTGGGCCCCTCTTCCCTCCAGGGCTTTATCCCATGACACTCTGCCAAGCAAATGCCTGAAGATGAAGGCTGCTCTCTTGAAATCCACAGTAAGTTTTTTTTCATGTTCTCCTTGACATCTTGAGGATCTTAAACTCTATCATTTCATGGTCGCTAAAGCCAAGGTTGCCTTTAAGTTCAACATCACTCACTAGCCCCTCATTGTAGGGGTCAGATAGGCAAGAAGCATTTGCAACAAGTAATTTCTTAATGATTTTTAAAAGCTTTGACACCAGCTCTGGGTGCAAGAATACCCTGGTTTAAAAGGGTAAAACCTGAACAGCCACAATGAAAGAGCATTCAGGATTTTTACAAGTTTTCTCTACAGAAACCCATCCAAGAGGTAGGTCATTTTTTTCCCTCTAGGGAGGCAAAAAATACTTACAGGCCTTGTGTTTTCATCCAAATCTCCATCCTCGTCATCCTCTTTTTCAGAGTCAAAGAGATCACAGCCATCATAATCATCTTCATCGCTCATCTGTGCTGTTTTCTAAAAAAACCCAGTAATAACCTGTTAAGTTCTCCAAAGTTGGCACACAAAACAAGCACGAACATTCAGCTGCTTAGGCAAAATATTACAAGCAAACTTTCTGAAAGGAGGAAAACATTCAGTCAGTTTGAGGTGCTTTACATCTTTAGAGAAGTAGGGAAGAAATATTTCTAGCTCCAAGCAAGTCACTGCATGCTCTAGTACATCCTTGTGCTGTGTCACCAAATATTTCTGAACCAGAGATGTAAGTGAAAAGCCAAAGGGCCTCCTCAGAAGGGGCATACTACTACCATACACAAGCCTAAGCTGTCCTGACTGGGCTGTCTCCCTTAGTTTACAAACTCCTCTCCACTTAAGACCTAGCATTTTGCCTTAACTCAGGAACACTGTGATCAGCTAGTAAAAAAACAAAGTAATTTTGGATAGCAGAACGGCAGACAATACATGTCCATAACTTGGCTTCAGTTGCTTTAACAAGATTACGAAACAGATGAAGTGAATTATGAGCTGGGGGCTGGAATGGACAAGAGCCCAGAACTAAATTATCAATAGCCCAAAGATACTTGTTCATTTCAAAATACACCAGAAGTACAAAGTTACTCTATGACAGTCAATACAGCTTAAAGTAACATCCGAGTAATTTTCTAACATTGTTTTATTAGTGCCCAGATTTTAAAAGAGTAGCTTTTTTAAACATTGTTTAAGACTGAGTATCCCACATCAGTCTTTTGCAGTGGCACATCTAAACATGGGTAAGATTCTTTCTCCTACTACCCACGATTCAAGGCAGGCTTGAATTTTTCAAACACGTCTTTTCCCTTTTCATTTGTTACCCAAATGTTCCCAAACATTTAATACTGTGCCTGTCTTTTGATTTCATGTCACATCAACACTGCAGTGTTCCTGCATAACAAGTTTAAAATTTAATTCTAGAAAGAATAATCCCACAGGAGTCTAGTTCTCCTGGGATGGATTCTTTGAGCTCTTATGACTCCAAAGCACATCAGACAATGCCATCCCACATCACCTGACACCTAATGACAGCTCAAAAGATTGTCCTTAAGTTCAATCCAAGTTCAATTTCACAACACAGTGCCATCTAGCCAGGAAAACCCTCCCACACAGAGTTATATAAATTCGGCTTAACTGAAGTTTTTAATAATTCATTGTGTTGAGTTCTTATCTCTTTTTTCTTGCATCCTCACTGTCTTATAAGTGGAAAGGCTTTCAAGTAGGTATCAGAGTATATAACCGTACCCTTTTTTGGTCATCCTCACTAGGGTTTCCAAATTCATCATCTGATTCCTGGAATAAAACAGACAGAAATTCAAGTACCACATTACTTCATCCTATAGTTACAGCAGAAACTGTGAATTTGCTTCAGTTTGGACATTCAGATCTCATAGTGACTTGGCCAAGGAGACATTTCGCAATTGCTGACCATCATTATGAACAAGGCTCACTAGAAAGTCATTAATTTAGCAAAGACAACAAACTTCATCTGACTGTGTGTCCTGGAGTCCTGTGTACCCCAAAATTCCTCTCCCTCTGTGGTTTGAATGGGAGAGGAAAAGGCGCGAAAAGACCTGTTTCCACCCCCCCACCCCCGCAGGCGTGAAGAGGGGGAGCAAGGGACCCTTCAGGCACGGGGTGCCCCATGCAGGGCCCGCGCTGGAATCCACTGGGGATTGGCTGTGTTCTTTGTGCCTAGGAAGTGGTATCTCAGCTCTTTGTCTAGGAAGGGTACAAATATTGGGGGGACTTCCTGCCTTGGAGTTCTCCCCCGCTTGGATAGCTTCTGCAGAAGAAGCCCCAGANCTCTATTTTTCTATAAATTCCTGACTCAGCCACATTAATTCCCTGCCTCCATAACACTGTGCATGAGTAACTTGAAAGGGATTTAATTTTAATTAAGCAATGACACCAAAAGCAAGCTTTTCAGGAAAAGTAGGAATGCTTTGGTAGCACGCTTACAAAGCAGAGATCTCTCAGTCAAAGCAGACAAAACCTAACACAAATTGATAGTTCAATGCAAGATTAATGAGGCAAAGCCCTGAAGGTGCATTACTGACACCTACTTAACCATTTAAACTTGATCGTGTTCATCTCTATCCAATTCTTTGTAACTGTAATTTATAGCAAATTTGTTCTTCACAAATGCAATTTTTTATAAGAATGTGATTTGCTTCACAAAATGAAATTACATCTTGAGATCTAACATGAGAAAGCAGGTAGCTAATCTACTTGACCTAGGTAAGCCAGCTTTTATCAGGAGAGTTTGACCAGACAATCTCCAGAGGCCACTTCCAACCCCCACCACTGCCTCACATACAGTGAGGAACTCAGGAACAGCAACTCTGTCACCAGTCACTTACCTCTTCATCCTTCTCTTCACTGTCAATTACACTTCCACGATCACTATCTACTGATCCTTCTATTATGAATGAAAACAAAAAGTGAAGATCAGACCTAATATCTGTACACAGCGCAATGCAGTCTCCAGACATACCAACATCAACCTTAAAGGCATTGCAAAAAGAACTAAAAATTGAGTGGAAGATAAAGTGGTTTGGAAGAGATTCGAAAGCTGCTGAAATTCTAGCACTTTACATTTCCAGTACACAAAGCACAAGATACCAAGAAGTTACTCCTTTGCATGATGGAAAAGTGTTTTTCACAGCAGGAGGTACATATTTTTCCTCAGATAATTACAATGCATTTCTAAATGTGCAAGAACACTAAGCAGTATAAACCAGTCTGTGAGTTAAAACAGACCAAAGTCTCAGATTAGAAACTAGTTGCTTCCCTTCAAATAGGTCATGCCAGCACATACCTTCACTAGAAAGATCTCCAAGGCCAACATCATCTTGTTCCATAAACTGCTGAGAGCCAATCAAGTATGGTAAAGGCCTGTCAATATAGAGATCCTGGAAAGAGACGGTATCAGGTCTTTCTGACATCTACAAACAGCTCTACACTGCTGACAATGACAGGAGTCTTACACGTTGTTTTGAACACGTGGAAGACAGAAGTGTGTTTAGAGTCCCACCAGACACATGCTTTACGTCAGCATTCAACTGGGTGGGCCAGCTGAGGTTTATTACTTTTTAATGCTGTTAGAGAAGGGAGCTACTTCTATTTGTGTGGTCTCAACTTGTTTTTGAGGTGTCATCTAACACAAGAATATCTTTGCAAAGACTTGCAAGTCTGAGTCTTATCTCAAATCTTGCACCTTGAGTTATTAATTACTGGGAGAGTAAAAACCACCTAAGATATGGTTTGTACCTAAAAAGCACAATATTTAAAGGTCTCTGTCCAATACTGAGGTTTTCCTTTCCAAGTTAATTGCCATTAAAATAACTCCCTTTTGGTGTCATACCCTAATGACAACCCGACTTCTAGACAAGCAGGCTACACAATGAGTAGCTCACTTCTTCAGGTGTAGCCATCAAATTCTCTTTTTAGTTAACAAGGATCAATCCTATGCCAACACAATGATACTGCTGACAGAAGGAAAGAGTAAGTCCAACAAAGCCAAACACAAATGCATGCTCCCAGCAAGAACAGATCTCTGTACCTTTGGCTCAAGTATCAGTTCCATCCTTTCATTACTTTCCTCCTCTTCTGAATCAGAGTTGCCTGCTTTGATGTCTAGCTGTTCAAATGCACTGTCCAGAACTTGCAATCCATAATTCACCGCTTCTTGGATTTTAGGAATCAGATCAGCTTCTTTCTGTTCCCTTGTCTTTTCCTTTATTAACAGGAAGGACACATTCCCATTGCATTTTGCTCAAGACTCAATCTCACTGCCACACATCCGCAAATTTTTAAAAATAGAACAATTAAAGCTTTTTCACTACATGTAAGAGAAAAGACCTTCAGAACCTTTCTTAGCTTGACTTCATTTTTACTGCTCCTGGAAACAGAGATGTTCTAAACATTCACATGAGCACAGTACTATCTTTTTGTGCTCACAGCTCATCAAGGGAATATTTATGGTATAATACATATGGACTGTAAGATATATAAAAAGCTGAGTTCTTATCCCTGGGAATGGCAGTCAGAATCTGCTTCTCCAGTACACTACCTCTGCGTCTTACTGAAATCCAAAGCCTTTCTCTCGCTGAAAAACATTCATACCCATTGAAAATTGACACATAAGTCTTGTCTACTGGACACAGTATTGAGCTTGGGGAGGCCTTAACAGATTATCATACACTGCAGTAGCTTCCAATGCTACTGTCAACTTTGTGTTTAAATGACACATACCATCCAATACAGTGAGTTCAAAAACTAATGAAACAATTTGGTTTGTAAGCTGCAAACACCTGCAAAGTAGGTTTGAAAATGAGAAGGTACACAAGAGCTGCAAACCTTCCACCAGCATTCAAGGCAGATTAAGTTAAACTACCTGCTCTGTTTTGTCTCCAGCATCCACTTTGCGAATAGGCTCTTCCACCTCTTCATCATACACTCTCTAAAAGTCAAGCAAAATGAATACAAGTAAGAACAGTATACTGCTGCAGGAGCTAAACCACAGGCACTATCAACGAAACAAAACAAAATACACTGTTAACAAGTAATTAATCACACATTATTTCTTAAAAACGAAGCCATGGATGATGTCAAGCATCTTTAGAGCCTTCTTCAAGCACTTAAGTCATCATCCTTTACCATCAGGCAGCCTTTCAAACCAAGGCAATTCAAGACTGCAAATGTCACTGCAGTAGTAGAAGAGAAGTTGACCATTTAACTTTGTTCAGAGATTGACCTGAATATATTAAAAAAAAAAACAAAACAGTCCTTTAATGTCCTAACATAAAGTTAGACCAGAAACTTTCAAAGTCAAACAAGCTTATTTATGGACTACTTCTCATTTCTGTCATTTAGTAGCTTTCCTTCTTTACTATTTACCCTTCTGTTCTTATAGAGAAAGCTCACGTTCTCCCTCAAACCTCAGTTTGTTCTGATGATCTCTCCCATCCAGCTCTTTTAGCATTCCTTTGTAGAATCAGTTACAAGGAAACACAGGGGAATAAAGTATCCCTTGAACCTGCAAACCTAAATCCACAACTCAAAGCTTTAGTTAGCCCCTGGGAAAGACAGATCTCTCACATTAACAATATTGAGAGCCAGAAATGAGGACCTATTTCTGTACGTTTATATTTGGGAACAAATGGCTTTGAGCTTAATGACATTTGGGACAAATTTTTCTCAGCAGAATCATTACACTGAAACGCAACAGTAGGGCAGAAAAGATATTGCAGCTCTAAAAGAGCTACCACTGAAAAAGCCCACAACAGAAATACAGATTTCCATCATCTTGTTCTCTGCAACCATCTTTCCAATAATAGCATCACTGCTTCAGATGAAACACACATGCTGATTAAAACAGAATACCTGATAAAAGTCAGTGCTACAACCCCCCCGCCCCGAATGTGAAAGAATACTAAAGCTTTACATCTTCATTATGCACATGCTTCTAGTAATATAATGCTGTAACAGGCTTTCAAGTCCAGCTATTCCCCTTCTACTACAGCAACATTGATAATGTGGACACATGAACCAAAAATATGCTCATCATGATCAAAGTAACGGACAACTAGTTACAGTCGAACATCTTTAATACTAACTGCTTTTAGCAAAAAAATAACACCAGTGGGCAAATTTACAGCATTGTATAACATTCCTCATCTTCTGACAGCCACGTGCATTCAAACGATACAGTCACACTATCTGTGAAGATATATTAAGACATGCCAGAGACCCCAATTCATTTATTGTCCTTAAAACAAAACTCTGATCACATATAAATAATGGAAGGAAGGCACCTCAGAAAAGGCAAAAGAGAATCTGTCAAGATTGGATACTCTATCACTCAGAAAGGAATTAGCATATCCTTTAGCAGAAAGCAATTAAAAGCCACTTCATCTCTAACACTGGAATGCCAAAATGTCAAGTCACTTCTCCACATCAAAGTAAGGGGCAACACCAATGTCTGAAGTACAAGCTTGATGGTGTATAAGAACATACTCACATTCTCGATGAACTGTGTATTGGACAACATAAGAAAGTCATTGAAGACATTATGAAGGCGACAGTCTGTGGCTTTTGTTTCACTAATCAATCCATCTACTTGCTTTTTGATTTCATGAGTCCTGGAAATGGTTTGCTGCGAGAATTCTTGTAGAAAATGCAAAAGCTGTCACAACAGAGGAAACCAATAGTCAGCACCCAACACTTTTCTCATCGGGTACCGTTTATGACATTGGCAGAGCTGATCACACATTTCAAACGAGCTTCAAAACAAACAGAGTTTATAATTAAAGGTGCCCCATGTACACACTGGACCATCTCCATTTCCACTTCATTCCACATTTCCTTTTGGGCCAAATCCTCATTTTAGTTCTCTCGCGTGATTAAAACAACAGGAGAGTCTGCGATTGCCGAGTCCCGACGGGGCTGACTTTTCCGCGTTCCCCTACCCAGGCATTCGGACCGACCCCAGGCCGCTGCTCCGGCCAGCGGGCGGCAGCACCACCGGGCACACGGCCCCTGCTCGAAACCTCCCAAGCCCTGGGATGAGGCTACCGGCTCCGGCTCCCCTCTGGCACCCCTCCGGCCTCAGGCTCAGGCTCGGTCACGGTCCCGCCCGCATCGCTCACCCCAGCGTCCGAGGCCAAGGACCAGTTCTGGCTACCCTTACGGATCTCCTCCAGCGACCAGGGCCGCTCCCATACCGGCGTCGACTCTGCTGCGTCCCGCGGGGCTCCATTCATCTGCAGCAGAAGGACAGTAAGGCGCTGAGCCGGTACTGCAGCCGCGCAAGGGCCGCCCCAGCACTTACCGTGACCGCAGGCCGCGATACTGCCCCCTCACCCGCCGGCGCCATCCGCCACCCGCCCGTCAGCTGAGCGCCGCCACGTGACCCGACCCGCCCAGCGCGGCGTGCGCATCAGCAGGGCGCCAGGGGGCGCAGTAGCGCCGCTCGGGGAGGCTCGGGCACCACATCCGCCGCCGCTGAGCCATAGCCCAGCCACTGCTCTTGGTCAGGATGAGCGGATGGCGTCTCCGACCCAGGCCGACAGTCTTGCCCGGCAGCACAGGAAAAACAGAGGGTTTACCGAGGCAACCGCTGTGTCCTAAATAATCCATCAGAGCGTGAGGCCCCGGGAGGGTGGATGAGCTGAGCTGACTGAGCCTGCTCCCAGCTGGGAAAGGGCCGTTCGGACCCTCTTCCTGTAGATTGTGAGAACCACATCGCCCACAGACGGGAAGAGAACGAAAACCAGATGGGAGGATGACTTCGACCACAGCGGCTCGTTCAAATGTCTACCTACCCTGTTGACTGAGACTTCGTTAGTAGGGCACGTGCAGAGCGGGCCGCTCCACACTAGGAAGAAGGTCAAGTGCGGCAGGTGTCGTAGGTGGTGGCAGCACCTCTGCAGCATTCCCCACTAGAGCACTGCGATGGGCTGTGCCAGTGCCCAGCCGTGCAAGTACAGGGATACTTTCCTCCTAGTTTTCTTAGAAAAAATGGTAGCTAAATAATGAATTAGAAATGGTGAGTTTAGACCAGCTCTTGATACTAGCACATGGAGTTTATTTATTGCATTTGACTACACTGATACCACAAAAGACTTCATGAAGAACCAGAAAACTGGGTGGTGTGCTTCTTACTTGGCATTTAAATTTAAATCAGGCAAAAATGCCCCAAGTTCTCATAAGCTGATTGTAATGGCTACATCCAGACACTTAAAGGATATTGCTACATTAGGGACATAGGAACATCTCAAAGGAAAGTTGTGTCATACCTCTTTTGATTCTACTTTTTCAATGCTTCTATAACAAAACACTATTATTGAACTGGTTTAGATCTTCAACCGTAGTAGAAATGAAAGAATTTTAATATACTGATCATAAACCAGAAATTAATAATGTATGAATAGAAAACTATTACCCTGAGCTAGTTTCACAACAATGTGTTGAGCAAGACTGTTTAAAAAAAACAGATGGGATTGATCTAAATTATTTTCAAGGGCTGTAATATTTTCCATGGTTCATTCCTCCTCAAAATTCCCTGAACCAGAAAAAATTCCCTTTAGTTACCTTCTGTATTCACCAAAATGTGGAATAAAATCCATCAAGTCCTGTGTTGGTACTGCAAAGATCATGCAGTCTGCATGTTCTAAGAGTACTCATGCTGAAAAATGTAGTATCCTAAGTGTCAGGTCTGGGGAGTCTTTTCATTAACCACACAGTATCACAGTATTACCAAGGTTGGAAGAGACCTCATAGATCATCAAGTCCAACCCGTTACCACAGAGCTCAAGGCTAGACCATGGCACCAAGTGCCACGTCCAATCCTGCCTTGAACAGCTCCAGGGACGGCGACTCCACCACCTCCCTGGGCAGCCCATTCCAGTAGCCAAACCAAACAAAAAAAACCAAACCAACCAACCAACACCAAAACACACACACCTCCAAACAAACCAGCCAACCAAATGAAAAAATCCAAACAAACAAACAGAAAACCCAACCAACCAACCAAAACCCAAACAGAATGTTCCCGTAGGAGAAGTTGGTTCTTTCTGGTACATACACCAACCTCTGAGAGACAGTGCTATTGAATGGTGTGATAACAAAAAAAATCTGCATTCTAGAAGTCTCAACCTAAACACAGTCAGGGGCCCAGGAAGCTTTTCAGTCCTAAAATTCTTTTTAGAGAGGAATTTAGACAGGTTCCTTTTAAAGATTAGAGAGAAGATGACAATAAGAAATATCACTTGCTCTTCCTTTTGAACAATATAAAAGTGTTAAAAAATCCCATATGTCATCAGGGACTAATGTGCATATTAAGAAACAAACATGTAAGACTTCACAGAGCTGAGGTCTAAGGCTATGAGATGCATGCTCATAGGCATACCTTAGCCCTGTGGCATTACTTGCCGCTTGTATGTGGCCATTAGATATGTGTGTGGCTCAGATTTCCTAGGATCTTCCAGAGCAGAGTGCTTCTGGAACTTGTCAGGGGACAAGTTCTTTCCTGCATGACCACAAGGATGGAAGTTATAGCAGTCTGGTGTTCCTTGTAATTATTCCAGTCCCATGTGACTGACTGCTCAGCCTTATCCATTTACAGATGTGTGAAATAAGGCAGAGGTCTTCTGGTGGACTCTTAGAGGCTGCAGTGAAAATGTTCAAGGTCTTTTCAGGCAGTCACTTTACTGGAAGGCCCCTATGGATTGCAGAAATGGAGCAGAGTACAGGACACAAAGGATTTGAAGAAAATATACACCAGATGGATTCGAGAAACAGCAAACACTGCAGTTACTGCTCTCTTCTGCCCTCAAGTTTCTGGGGAAGAACTAACACAGCATAATGTGATATTATAGTTATGAATACATAGTGCAAAAGGAAACAAACTATGGATCTCTTCCTCATCCTCATCCAGTCTATTTCTTGCAGTGGTAATCCTTGATGGAAAAAGCTATTGCCTATCCTAAAATTATCTGTTAGCCTTGTCTAAAAAAGTACTATCCTAGACTAATGCCAGACCGTAAATACTCTGGTTAGTTCTGATAAGTCGACACTCAGAACTGGAGACAGTAGTGATGAAGTTTGTTGCTTGTGCTGATTTGAGGCTAATTTTTACTGAGAGAAATGAAATCCTTATCTGTGAGAAGAAATAAAGAATAAAAAAACCCAACAGTATCACCCATTCTTCTGCTGAGAAACTAGTCAAAATAGAGGTACTTGACACACACACGCTGCTCAGCTCGCACTTTGGGCTGTGCCATCTTTCTGGCGGTGTGCTCTTTGTGGCTGAATCTGCCTTTAACTCTCTAATACACCTAATCCACTTTTCCTCTCTCCTTCTTGCTGTCTTTTTTTGACATCTTACCTCAGACCTCCAGATTTATCACGTGAGATATACATGGGTTGATCTGGTTATTTCTGAAGGGAGGAAAAGAGGGGTTGGGTTGGGAGCCCTCCTGGGGTCTCTGATTCTGGGAGGGGTATTGTGTTTCCACAATACTTTTAATTTGTATATAACTGTATATATTTGTGTATATATGCTTGTATATTGTACTAAGCTGTAAATATAGCTTCAGTCTTTAATTTCCAGCCATGTGAATCCAGTCTGGGTGATTTCCTTAAGTGGGGGGGGGGGCAGGTAACTCACAAACCATCACATTGCTCTAGTGTGAAAACTTGCTTATACACAGATTTGGCATCAGGGGTGTGCCTACAATTACAGCTGGCTCTCGGCTTTTCCAGCTGAGTTGAGGAAGCAGGTGTAAATTTGGTTAGTCTGTAGTTTGCCTCCTCCATGTAGCAATGAAATGATCAGAGTTTGGATTGAGTAGTGGAAGCTGATTCTGGCACATGTAGGAATTCTGTGCTGTAGAAATCTGGATGGCTTTCTCCTGTCCTAAATCCCTAAGATTCCCTCCTGTGAAACCGAGATAGAGAAGAGGAACAAAAAGTGGTGGGAGAGCTAACTGGAGTTACTCAGACCAAAGAGCACACTAGGAACCCTTAATCTACTGGTTTAAGCATAGATTGTGTTAGCCTCAAAGCTTGTTCATTATATCCACAAAGAAAGGCAGCCAGCACCAGAACAAGAGGACACAGCCTCAAGCTACGCCAGGGGAAACTTAGGCTTGAGGTGAGGAGAAAGTTCTTCACTGAGAGAGCCATTGGCTACTGGAATGGGCTGCCCAGGGAGGTGGTGGAGTCGCCATCCCTGGAGCTGTTCAAGGCAGGATTGGACGTGGCACTTGGTGCCATGGTCTAGCCTTGAGCTCTGTGGTAACGAGTTGGACTTGATGATCTATGAGGTCTCTTCCAACCTTGGTAATACCGTGATACTGTGAAATATCTGTGGACATCAGCACAAGAATCAATTTCAAAGCAAAGGAGTAAATCCAGTATTTACACTCTTGCACAAGCTAGCGTCCATTCCTTTCCATGGATCTGACCCCTAGCGAGTACCCCTAATATTATCCATGGGTCCTCCATAGGCCTGCATAGAGCTTTTACCAGCTGCAGAATGGCTGTAGAAGGCTAAAGGAAAGATGACGCAGCCTTTAAAGGAATTTAGGAGACAGTATAGTGCACTTTTTACATATGATCACAACTTATTGTCTCTTCAAAACAAACTGAAAACAAACACTTGCATTTGAAATGGACCCTCACTACTCTTAAACCAAGAAGTAGATTGTTTTGTCCAGAAAATATCCCTATGACCAACACAGCCAGCTTTGAGGGGCTATGCTATACCAATTCACTGCTAAGGCATATGCCACTTTATTAAAGATGAAATGATTTCTAGTGCACATATGGTTTATGAAATAACAACAAATATTCTTTGTTCATACAGGATTACTAGGGGGATCTGATTTTTCTCTTTTACTTAGTTTATTTAAACTTTGTGTGAAGTGGCTACTAAATTCCCATTGGCTTTTGGTGAAGAAATTACAGCTTACAGGGTACAAAGACTTAGAGTTTTGATGTGGCATTTAATACAAATTTACATGTAATTCTCCCTTCTCAATAATCTGGGTAATGATACACCACATGATTAACTTGGGTAATATTTTAGTTCCTGTGGGTATAAACTTTGGCAGAATTACTGATTTCTGTTGCTTTATACTGGAAATGATTACAAAAGCTTAAACCGAGTGCTTGGTTAAACTCACAAATATTTACAAGGTGAAAAGTGAAAGAGCCACAGCTGCCAGCTTTCTCAATAGCTAACAGAAAGTAAATATGTTTTTGTAACTTTAGAACAGGATGCAAACAAAAGAAAAAATGAAGTATCACACAGGAAAGAACGCCAACACAGTTTCTGCATTGTTCTTCATTTTCCCTGCCACTCCTCATTCTCATGCACAGGTTTTATTGTATGATTTAGTACACATATGGACAGATGTGTTTGTCCAAGTCCTGCAATTACCAGAAATCCTTAGGCCCAGCACCTGCATTATCTGCAGGCTGCAGAAGGACTTGAGGGCTACTAGTTAAGGCTTGAAAATGCCTTGGTCTCTAGTGCACAGTGTTGAAAGGAGTGTCTATAGTTAGAAATAAGTACATGTGGTGTCACTGGACCAGCACAGGAGCCTGAAGTTGTTGGTGCAGTGACAGAACAAAAGACTTGCCTACCAGTGTATTTATTTATCAGTGTATTTATTTACCAGTGTATTCATTTATTTCAGGGAATTCAAAATCGGCTTTCCTTTAAAGTAATCACTTATAACCCGTGTGACAGAAACAAGCAGACTATGATTACCCACATCACCTGAAAGACTTTCCTGGCAGGTACTCACTGCATTAAGATGCTGTGCAAGTGGAAAAGAAATAACCAGGCTGATGAACTCACTTCAGGTAAATATAAATCCTAAAAAAAGGGGTGGTGGGGGGTGGGGGGTGGTGGTATGGAATTCCAGTGCAAAACTGCTAATCCCCTAAGGCAACCTGGAGTTGAACACCTTGCTTACATTTTCCCCAGCATGAGTTTGGTCCTTCTTTGATCCTGAAAGTTGATCTCTAATGGTAAAATCATGGTCTTGAATGGCCATTACCCTGGAGTTCCTTTTGTGTTGGGTAGGAACACCTAGTGTGACCAACAGGGAAGGCTGGCTTTTGGGTTCTTTCTCTGGGTTCTTGTCCCGGGTTAGGGTGAATCTCCCCCAGGAGAATAAACTCACCACAACACAGGTTTTTGTTTTGAAAGTCAGGGAAAGATGAAATTGTATTTAAAGAGAGATGACTACTAGAGAAGAAAAAAATAAAGATACAATAACCTTAAGGGAGATGGGGGAGGGGTCAAGCAGCGGCGAAGCAGCAGAAGCAGCACCAACCAAAGCAGCATCCAGGGAAGATAGGCAGCTGCAGCTCAAAGCAGCAGAAGCCAGCAAGGGGGAGAACAAACTGTGCTTCTAGACATTAAGCTCTTGATGCTCCAATGAAATTATATTACCTTATCTATTGTTGCCATTCTATGNTGTGGAACACATCGTATTTCACCATTCTTTTGCATACTTCAGTATGTATGACCAGGTCCTTCAGCAGAAACCACCCCTTGGACAGACATAGTCTCCCCTGAAGGGGAGAATACCCAAACAGACTTGCCCAAGAAATTCTTTTCACGAATGACAGGAACCCTGTCACCTTCTACCTTTCGTAACACATCTGAACGAGCTGGACCAGCTCGGTTGGTAGAACCTCTACTGTCCACTACCCATGTAGCTTGGGCTAGATGTTTCTTCCAATTCTTCAAGGTTCCTCTCTCCATTGCCTTTAAAGTTGTTTTTAGCAAGCCATTGTAGTGTTCGATTTTGCCTGAGGCAGGTGCATAATAGGGAATGTGATAAATCCACTCAATTCCATGCTCTTTGGCCCAAGTTTTTATGAGATTATTTTTAAAGTGGGTGCCATTATATGATTCAATTCTCACTGGAGCACCATGTTGCCACAGGATTTGTCTTTCCAAGCCCAAAATGGTTTTACGTGCAGTAGCATGGGAAACTGGATAATTTTCCAGCCATCCGGTGCTTGCTTCCACCACGGTCAGCACATACTGCTTTCCAGTCCGAGAACAAGGTAGAGTAATGTAGTCAGTCTGCCACGCTTCACCATATTTGTACTTCACCCATCGCTCACCATACCACAAGGGCTTCAGATGCTTGGCTTGTTTAATAGCAGCACAGATGTCACAGTCATGTATAACTTGTGTTATAGCGTCCATGGATATGTTGATTGCTCTGTCCCGTGCCCATTGGTAGGTAGCATCTCTGCCTTGATGTCCTCAGGAATCATGGGCCCACCGGGCTAAGAACAGTTCACCTCGGTGTTCCCAGTCTAAATCCAGGTCACCATTTACATTGGTTTGAAACACCTTGGCAGCCAAATCTGCCTGATGATTGTGCTGATGTTCCTCAGTAGCTTTACTCTTGGGCATGTGAGCATCTATGTGTCGTACTCTTACAGGGATTTTCTCTAGACAGGTAGCAATGTCCTGCCATAAGTCAGCAGCCCAAATTGGCCTTCCTTTCCATTGCCAATTATTTCTTTTCCAGTCCATTAGCCAACCTCATAAGGCATTGGCCACCATCTATGAATCAGTATAGAGGTAAAGCATGGGCCAATTCTCACACTCAGCCACATCAAGAGCAAGTTGGATAGCTTTCACCTCTGCAAATTGGCTCACCTCAACTTCTCCAGCTTTTGCTTCAGCCACTACTCGCATAGGGCTCCAAACTACAGCTCCCTATGTTTGCTTGTTTCCAACAAGGCGACAGGAACCATCAGTAAATAGAACATAGTTCTTTTCTTCTTTGGACAAATCACTGTAAGGAGGAGCCTCCTCAGCCTGAGTCATTCGCTCCTCTGGAGCATTTACACAGTTTGTGCCTTCTGTCCAGTTGGTGATCATCTCCACTATGCCAGGT
>WAAF01012404.1:676160-697352 GCA_013400475.1 Tricholaema leucomelas | reverse complement strand
AATAGAATGGTTTGAATTGGAAAGGACCTCCAAAAGTCATGCAGTCCAACCCCCACTGTAGTGAGCAAGGTCATCCTCCAATTAGATCAGGTTGCCCAAAGCCCTGCTGATCCTGACCTTGCAGTCAGCTTGGGTTGAGAGTATAACTTCCTTCACCAAAAGGTGGAGAAAGATCAGATGGAAGAGTTTATCCACCAAGGTATTTTCCAGACTGGCAAAACCTGGCATTTAAGTCCCCTTCAAGGTGAGGAAGGACTGACTAGGTCTCCCAATCACCTAGCAATGCTATGCACATGAAACCCTAAGAGAGGTTAGACAGAATCTAGGACCAAGTATGAAGCAATGTCAGTTACTCCAACTGGGTCAGCCCTGATCATGAGTTGAGTCCCAGATATAATTCTTTGAAGGCCTTAGGGGGAAAGAAATCCAATAGCTAAAGAGGTAACACCTTTGATGGCAGCTTTTTATGACATTTTTAGGTTCTGATCCCTGAATTGCTGTGAAGTTTTGCTTTCAGCACCTAAACATATTAGGAGGCTATTTCTGTGACACAAGGCAGCTCAAGGTTCCATGAAGGACACTGGAGCTTCAGAGAGCTTGGTACAGAAAAAATATTTTCAAAATAGAACCCTGGCTTCTATAAATAGCCTTAGGCAATCAGAAAGTTTTAGACACTACAAATGCTCTCCATATTAAGTCTCCAGCAAAGGTTTCCATCAGCAGAAAAAAAGGTTCAATGAAGAGTTGAACCAAAGGCCCAGCCCTTTAAATAGTCAGTTTTGTACCACAAAACATGACATTTCACAGAATCGCAGAGTGGAAGGAGTTGAAAGTAACTTCTGAAGATCATCCAGTTTAAATCCCCTGCCAGAGAAGAATTACCCAGGGTAGGTCACATAGGAACATGAGCAGAAAGATTTGGAATACCTCAAGAGATGGAGAGTCCCCAGCCTCCCTGGGCAGCCAGCTCCAGTGCTCTGCTAGCTTCAAGGGGAGAATTTGTTCCATCTGTTTATGTGGAATCTCCTGTGTTCCAGTTGCCCCATGTCCTGTCACTGGTGACCACTGAGAATTGAATAGAATAGAATCAACCAGGTTGGAAGAGACCTCCAAGATCATCCAGGCCAACCTAGCACCCAGCCCTAGCCAGTCAACTAGACCATGGCACTACGTGCCTCATCCAGGCTTTTTCTGAACACCCCCAGGGACGGTGGCTCCACCACCTCCCTGGGCAGCCCATTCCAATGCCAATCACTCTCTCTGGGAAGAACTTCCTCCTAGTATCCAGCCTATATTTCCCCTGGCACAACTTGAGACTGTGTCCCCTTGTTCTGTTGCTGGTTGTCTGGGAGAAGAGACCAACCCCCACCTGGCTACAACCTCCCTTCAGGTAGTTGTAGGCAGCAATGAGGTCTGCCCTGAACCTCCTCTTCTCCAGGCTAAACACCCCCAGCTCCCTCAGCTTCTCCTCATAGGGTTTGTGGAACTGGACACAGTACTCAAGGTGTGGCCTGACCAGTGTTGAGTACAGGGGCAGAATAACCTCCTTTCTTCTACTGGCCACACTGTTCCTGATACAGGCCAGGATGTCATTGGCTTTCTTGGCCACCTGGGCAAGAAAAGTCTGGCTCCATCTGCCTGATACTCACCCTGTAGATACTGATCAGAACTGATCAGATCCCTTCTCAGTCTGCTCTTCCTCAGGCTAAATAGCCTCAGGTCTCTCAGCCTCTCCTTGTAAGGTTCCAGTCCCCACATCATCTTAGTGCTCTCCATTGGACTTTCTCCAGTAGTTCCTTTTTGAACTGAGGAGCCCAAAACTGGATAGTGTTCCAGATGAGGCTTCACTAGGGCAGGGCAGAGAGGAAAGAGATCCTCCATCAACCTGCTGGCCACATTTATTAAACTCCTATTTCCATCCAAGAAATCCTACGGTGCTTGAACCTTAATCCATTCCTTAACGGCTGATTGAAGCAGGCATGAAATAAAGTGTTTGAATAAAACAGAACTATCAGTCATCAAGTCTGCTGTCAAGCTCTCTGGCAACCAGTGAACCACAGGAAAGCAGAGAGGTATGTGAAAATACACAGGGAATTTGCTGCAGCCAAGCCAGTAGTAAGCAGCCTTCTCTAATAAGACTTTGGTAGAGACAGAGTTTGCAGACACTTAGACAGTTTTCTAGTGACAATTTTCTGGTGCTTTTAGTTTCCTACTGAGGTGTGATCAAACCAGCAGAAGCTGTCTGTATGCATCTATTTCTCCACGTGACTCCATAAAGGCTCCAACAAGTGTTTAATACTCACAGCCATGGCACAGAAAGATCAGTCACTGATTCTGCAGCATCTCTGTGACAAGGAAAGGCTGAGACACCGGAGGCTGTTTAGCCTGAAGAAGAGTAGACAGAGGGGATCTTGGCAATGCTGATCAATATGTAGTGGGTGGGGGTCATGAGGATGGGACTGGGCTTTTTTCAGTGGTGCCCAGTGGTATGGCAAGGGGCAATGGGCACAGACAGGAATACAGAAGGTTTCATTGCAGAATTAGTGAATTTTTTTTTCTTTCCTAGAGCCCCAGGCCAAGTAGTTCCTGCTCCTCTGGTATTTGGGACAGGTGCCATCATCTACTGAACAGAGAATCACAGAATCATAGTATGGTAGGGGTCAGAAGGAGATCATTGAGTCTAATGCCCCTATTTGAGGGTAGAAAGGCTCTGCAAAGGGATCAGGACAGGCTGGATCAATGGGCTGAAGTCAACAGTATGGGGTTAAATAAGGTCAAGTGCCAGGCTTTACACTTGGGTTACAACCACTGCATGAATGCTACAGGCTTGGGGAAGAGCGAATGAAAATAGCCCCTCAGAGAAAGACCTAGGGATGCTGGTTGACAGCCAGCTGAATGTGAGCTAGGCTGCACCCAGGTGGCCAGGAATGCTACCAGTACCCTGACCTGGATCAGAAATAGCATGGCCAGAAGGAGAAGGGAAAGGATTGTCCCCCTGTACTCAGCACTGCTGAGGCCATATCCTGAGTCTTGGGTTCAGTTTTGGGGCCCTCAATGCACTGACGACATAAAGGTGTTGCAGCATATCCAGATATGCTGGTTTAAGGCTAACTGAAATATTATACTAAGAGAAATTAAATCCTTAGCCTTGAGAAGACAAAAAATCCCTAATATGTACCCTAGATCACTCATTCTTCTGCTGAGAAACACAACTAGTCAAAATATAGATAAGACACTCCTCACACACTGCTCAGCTCTCAGTTCTGGCTGTGCCTTCTTTCTGGTGGTCTGGTCTCTGTGTCTGCCTCTGCCTTAACTCTAATCCACTCTAACCCTTTTCCCTCTAACTTCCTTGTTGTCTTTTTTTGACATCTCACCTCAGATCTCCAGCTTTACCAGATCAACCCACGTATATCTCATGTGATAATTTCTGAAAGGAGGGAAAGGGAGGGGGAAGGGGGTATTGGGTCAGGAGCCTTCCTGGGGACTCTGATAGTTTCTGGGGGGAGTATTGTGTTTCTGTATTACTTTCAACTTGTATATTGTGCTAAGCTGTAAATATAGCTTCATTCTTTAACTTCCAGCTGGCTGAGTCTAGTCTGTGTGATTTTCTTAAGTGTGGGGGGTGGGTAACTCCCAAACCACCACACCAGAGAAGTGTGATGGAGCTGGAAAAGGGTCTGGAGAACTGGTCTGGTGGGGCATGGCTGAGGAAACTGGAGTTGTTTAGTCAAGAAGAGGAGGCTAAGGGGAGACCTTGTTGTCTACAACACCCTGACAGAAGATTGTAGCAAGGTGGGTGTTGGTCTTTTCTCCCTAAGTAAGAAGTGATAGAATGACAGGAAATGGTCTCAAATTGAACCAGGGGAGGTTCAGGTTGGATCTTAAAAGAAACTTGATGATTGAAAGGGTTCTCAAAGACCGGAATAGACTCCCTGGGGTGGAATCCCCATCCCTGGAGATGTTTCCAAAAGGCACAGGTGCGGTGCTGAGGGATGTGGTTTAGCACCAGACTTGGTAGAGTGAGAGAATGGTTGGACTTGAAGATCATAAAGGGCTTTTGCAACTGTAATAACTCTGTCTTCTGTCTCCTTTCCTGGAACAGCACCCCTGTGCCAATCTAGTATGATATCAATATTCCAATAATCATTCTTACAAATATTATGGTCTGTCCAACAAACTCCATTCCCAAAGCCCTGGGGTAGATAGTTCTTACAAGTGAAGAAGAATCTAGGATTTGGTTTTCTGAGGAATAGTTTTAACACAGGATTTTAAAAGTTTTAGTACAAAAAAAAATAGAAAGGAAAGAAAAGAAGTGGAAATCTGCAGCTATATTGCAAAAGTCAGCAGCAGAACCAGGACCCAAGCATTAAGGCAATAATAATAAATCTCCCTTGTTTTCAGTAACCATCTCAAGAACACAAGAGGTGGTACAATTACGATTTTTATCTTCTTTTAATGTGATGGCCACCTGACTTTGAAGTTGCTTGAAAGAACCATTACTTTCTGCATTTATTATCCTTGTATTATTTTACTGCACCACACAGCTGCACACATAATTAAGGATTTAAATAATGAATAGATATTAGCATTATGCAGATCATCATAATCTTCTATTAATGGGAACTGGTGGTAACTGCCTGTGAATCACAAGCATTAGAAGTCACAGAAGCTTCACAGGATCATTTTGATTGGAAAAGACCTCCAAGACCTTTGAGGCCAACCAGTCCCTAACTCTGCCAAGTCTGGTGCTAAATCATGGCCCTCAGCATCGTATCTTGTACAAATCTGAATTGGACACTTCATGCCTGTTATAAATTGCAAGCAAAATAGCCCTATTGACTGCTCTTACATTGCTCTCAACTCAATCTTTTGTACATCTGTTAGCAAAACTTCTTATCCAAGGCCCTTTAAAGAATGTGGAATATATGAGTAGCTGGAATTAAGACAGCATGAAGTGTGCAAATCATGATTATCTCAACCAAAATTAAATCCTATGAGTTAACTTTATGTATGTCTATTCAAGTTCCACTTAGCTAGGGTCAGTTATGAAAAACAATTGTCATCTCACCACTTATTGCTCTCATCCATTTCTCTTAATAAACTCATTACTGAGCTGTAATTGGAGGTGCTTGCTTAAGCCAAGACTGGAAAGCATTGCTCTGCTTCATTCTTCTTCCACTTTTACTCTATTTCCACTGTGATTTGAGGCTTAATTAACCAACACCCCAAATAATGAGCTCTACAAATAGGCGAGGCAAGCAGCACAGTGCACAATTTTCCTTTTTTTTTTTACAAGTTTTAATACTTATTTTAATGAAAGGACTGAATCAGCAGCTCAGTAATTGTCCCCCAGTCCTCAACACAGGTGAGTCCACACCTCGCGTGCTAGGTTCAGTTTTGGGGCCCTCACTACAAGAAAGACAATGAGGTGCTGGAGTAGGTCCAAAGGATAATTATTTATGAAAACATGAAGTGTACTCATAGACTTTTATTGTCTCTCTCAAGTGATAGGTCATGGGCAGCTTAGGTAACTGGCCTACATGAGCGTGATAAAGAGTTTGAGAAGGAGAAGGACTTGGAGGTGTTAATGATCAAAAACTCACCATGAGCCAGAAATGTGTGCTTTCAGCCCAGAAGGCAACCTTGTCCTGGGCTGCATCAAAAGAAGCGTGACCAGCAGGACAAGGGAGGCGATTCTGCTCCTCTGCTCTGCTCTTGTGAGACCTTCATCTGTACTATGTCCATTTCTGGTGGCCTCAACATAAGAAGGATGTGAAACCATTGGAACAGGTTCAGAGAAGGTCATGAAGATGATCAGAGGGCTGGACAACCTCCCCTGTGAGAACAGGATGAGGAAGTTGGGGACCATTGAGCTTGGAGAAGGGAAGGCTCCTAGAAGACCTTAGAGCAGCCTTCCAGTATCTGAAGAGAGCCTACAAGAAAGCTGAGGAGGGACTTTTTACAAGTAATAAGGTGAGAGGGAATGGATCTGAGCTGGAAGATGGTAGATTTAGACTAAAGAATAGGAAGAAATTCTTTGCAGTGATGGTAGTGAGACTGCAAAAGGATGACTTGTTGCGAATGCTCCCTCTCTGGAGGTTGAACAAGGCCTTGCACAACCTGGTTTAGTGGAAGGAGTCCCCACCCATGGCAGAGGGGCTGGAAATAGATGATCTCTTAGGTCCCTTCTAAACCAAACTATTTCTTGTTTCTACAATTTACTTCTCTGCTAGATGGACTTGACTACATGACACCCAGAGAAATTATCAGACTGGGCAAACAAAAGGCAGACATTAGACTTTGGCTCTCAATTCAGGCTGCTTATTTTCTTGGCAGAATTCCCACCTGTGATTCACACCAAAACACCAAAGTGAAGTTGTGCGATCACGCTCCAAATGTTACACAGGGTTGACTGCCAATAATATGCTAATTCTAATTAGGAATATCAAAACAAACATTTGCCAAATCTCATTCAATGAGCCAGTACTCCAGAAGCCCATGCTGATAGTTAGGAGCTATAAGCCCAAGTCTTTCCAACTCACAGTTGAATTTGTTCTACTTAAGGTGTAATTGCCACAATAGTGACTTTCAGCACACAAGAAGAGCAGACAGGTTGTCATCAATAACTTCAGACCTTTTGAAAAACAGCCACAAGAACCTGCTGGATTTTTTGCAACATAGGAAAACATGCTTTAATTAAAACAAAAAGTATAGTTGAAGGACAACCTATAATGCGTTTGTCAAGTTTCCCAAGTTCCAGCCCTGAGGAGCTTATCCCTTTTTGTCCCTAGTGTAAATCCTTCTGGCTTTTGTCCTTAAGGGCAGTAGGAGTGAGTAGTGCCTGTTTAACCTTTTCCTTTCCCATCATGTATATACCCACTAGTGATAATAGAATCATCTGATCTTTATTCCTCACTTAGAATCATGGAGTCATAATGGCATTAAGGTTGGAAAAGACCTCTAAGATCACCAAGTCCAACTATCAAGCCAACACCACCACAGCCACTAAGCCAGGCCTTGAAATGTCAATCTACATGTTTTTTAGCACCTTCAGGGGTTGTGACCACCACTTCCCTGAGCAGCCTGTTCCAGTGTCTGACCACTCTTGTAACAAATAAGATTTTCCTGATACCCAGCCTAAACTTCTCCTGGTACAACTTGAGGCCCTTTCCTGTAGCCCTATTACTTGTTACTAGGAAGAAGAGAACTCCAACCTATACCTCCCCTGGGATAATTTCAGGCTATTTCCTCTTGTTCTGTCACCTGATACTAGGGAAAAGAGACCTATACCCAGCTGGATCTGACCTCCTTTCAGGGAGTTTTAACAAGTGAGAAGGTCTCCCCTGAGCCTCCTCTTCTCCAGGATGAACAATCTGAGTTCTCTCTACTGCTCCTCGTCAGACCTGTCCTCTAGACTCTCCACCAGCTTGGTTTCCCTTTTCTGAACAAATTCAAGACCCTCAACATCTTTTTTTCACTGGAGGCCAAAAACTGAACCCAGTCCTCCAGATGTGACCTCACCAGTGATGAGTACACAGGAACAAGCACGTCCCTGGACCTGCTGATCACACGGTTCCTGATCCAGACCATGATGCTGTTTGCCTTCTTGGTCACCTGGACACATGGTGGTTCATCTTCAGCCAGCTGTTGATAGTGGAAGACAAAAGGCTGAACATGGACCAGTGATGTGTGCTCACAGCCCAGAAAGCCAACCATGAAGTCTTCATCAGAAGAAGCATGGCCAGCAGGTCAAATGAAGTCAATTCTGCAGCTCTGCTCCACTTGGAGTACTACACCCAGCTCTGGAGTATTAGCAGAGGAAGGACTGGCATTCAGATGAGATATTCCCAGTTTTGAAGTGAACTCATAATTATCTCTATGATTTTATATTATTCTCTGAGCCATGGGAAGAATAAATACAAGGTTGTAGTTCAGTTTTAATGATTTTCAGAATGAGGATCTGCAGATAAAGTCAGACAATAAAGAAACTTATTATACATCTCTTTTAGCTTACTCTACTATACAGACTCTAATCCCCAGCCCTGGATGAAGAGCTCTGTGAACTAAATCGTGTAGCTCAGAGGCAGAAAACGCTTGTCCCATGTGTAATCTGCTATGCAGGAAATGGACAGGCAACAAAGCCCAAGGAAACAGAGCTTGACAGCAACATTTGGTGGATTAAGCACACCAAGAAGAATCCTTATACAACTTTTAAGTGCTTAATTAAGAATCCAGGATGAGTATAGTTTGAAAGATAATGGTATGTAAGTGTTTCAGAACAATACGTTTAGGTGGTGAGGACACCCTTGGAGTATTGTGTCCAGATCTGGGCTCCCCAGCTCAAGGACAGGGAACTACTGGAGAGAGTCTAACAGTCTAACACAACCACACAGACCTTGGTCTGATGGTGCAATGTATTTATGGAGAACTGAGACTTTGGTTGTCTCTTTTTAACTGAGTTGACAGAAACAATTGAAGAGGTCACGTGTTCAATCTTAGACAACATCAGATTGCCTCATTTACTATAAAGGTCAGAAAGAGTGACCTGGTTCTAAGGGCTGAGTGGCTTTGTAAAGGTTAAGTACTGATGCAAGCAAAACATCATTTATTTTTCATTAGCTACCAGAATGGTATTTGATTTTGATCCTTTTCCAAGCACAGCCTTCTTCCTGAACCTGTTTAGCCCTAGTGAATGGTTTGTCTGCCTTTGAGTACAAATGTAGTGATCTAGAAACTGTTCTGCAGGAACCAGGCTAGACAACTCTGCAGAGTAACTGCTGATGGAGAAGCCCCTCATCATTTTCCTGAAGGTCTGAATGCTCCAGGGTGAGCCAGAAAGAAGAATTGTTACAAAAGACATTCAAGTTGCTTAACTGACAGTTTTTCCAGCCATGATCCATGACCATCTCCATGACAGTTGTATGTGAGATCAGTCCAAATGAGTAAAAGGTCAGTTACATCACAGGGAGGAAGAAACAAGGATCCCATATTGCAGGTGAATGGATGTTCTACCACTACATACAAAGCCAGTCCCCACAAGACAATGGATTTGCAGTTGTCCAGGATCATAGAATCATCAGGGCTGGAAGGTATCTTAAGGGTCATCTAGTTCCAACCCCCCAGCATGGTCAGGGACACCTTACACTAGATCAAGTTGTTCAGAGCCCTATCCAGCCTGGCCTTAAAATGCTCCAGGGATAGGGCTTCTACCATCTCCCCGGGCAACCTGTTCCAGTATCTCACCACCCTAATGGTATCAGCACTGTAAAGAAATACCAAAAGGCTGGTATTTAGATAGCCAGCTGGATTTATGTAGGATGGGTTCAGTCTCCTATTAGAGCTGACTCAAAGTTTGGGTCTCCAAACAATCCCAGCCCAGCCTATCACAGGGCCTGATCATTGAATCACTGAAGTTGGAAAGGACATCAAAGGTCATAAAGTCTGACCATCTACCCAATGTCTCCATGACCATTAGACCACGTCCTGAAGTGCCACATCTACTTGTTTTTTGAACACCTCCATGGAGCTGGCTGAAGTTTGATAGCCCCGTCTTTCAGAAACCTTTGTTCCTCAAAATCATTGCAAAAGCAGACAAACTAATGGAAGAAAATATCATTTGAAGGAAATCAGTACTTTCTATTTCATTAACAACATCCCAGGTGGCTCAAGCTGAGATATCACCTTCAGCTGTGGCATTCCTCTCCTTTGGGGAAAGATCTCTTTTGACATTCCTCCAATAGAATCATAGAACTGTTATGATTGGAAATAGACCTTTAAGATCATTGAGTCCAACCATTCTCTAACTCTGTCAAGTCTGGTGCTAAACTATGGTGCTTAGCACCACATCTCTGCCACTTTGAAACACCTCCAGGAATGGAGATTCAATCACCTACCTGGGCAGCCTGTGCCAGTCTTAGAGAATCTTTTCAATCAACAAATTTTTTCTAATACCCAATTTAAACCTCCCACGTGGAATTTGAGGTCAATTCCTCTCCTTCTATCACTTGTTACTGGGAAGAAGAGACCAGTTCCCACCGGGCTCTGGTTGTGGAGAGCCACAAGGTCTCACTCCTTCCATCACCCTGGGGAGAAAACCATCTGCACATCCTGCCTAAACCAAGTTGCAGCTAGCTGTTCTTTTTTATTAAACACGTATTTCTCCTAAGCCTGGCATTCTTAAGACAGGCTATAATTTCCTGACAACTGCAATATCAGAACCTTCCTATCCATGAGCATGAAGCAGGGGGACATTTCATGTCCCATGACACATGAAGGAACAATCTTATCTGGATAGCTACCACTTCTGTGACAATTTGCTTGCATTCAGACAAGATTATTTGCTCGATCTTGTCAGGCCACACAAATACATGAAATAAGCAGAGGCAGCAGCTCACATAACTGTCACATTGCAGTCACAAGCCTGCGATTAAAGATGTCTTAGGCACATCTTTGTCATTGCCTGCATCCAATTTTAAATATTTCTCCCCTAAACAAACCTTGTTTCTTCTTTTCTCTAATTAAAAAGCTTCTCTTTAAAGATCATCTTCAGATGATCCAAAGAGTATTCCCCTATGATATTTTCCTTTGGAGCAATGAGCTACTCTTAGTGGTTTCCCAGATCTCTTGCCAATGTAACCATGGAGACCTTGCCAGATGCTACAACATCTTGAGGAATTTTCTCTCACTAGCTTCCCCAATGACAAAATCATTAGAAAAGAAATGGAGTGAAAATGGCTGCAGAATTTCCTTCATTTTTGCAACACTCAGTAGCTATAAGTTGATTATGCCAACTGTTGGATCTATTGCTCATCAATAAAACCAGTATTTGCTATTTACATAAGAGCAGCGTGCAGGGGTATGTGCATAGGTAGTGAGAGGTCAATGCCTGTGTTGAAACCGGTCTCAATCACACAGAATCACAGAATTGTAGGGTTTGTAAGTGACCTCAGAAAATAATCCAATTCAATCCTCCTGCCAGAACAAGGTCACCTAGAGCAGGTCACACAAGAACACACCCAGGTGAGTTTTGAATGTCTCCAGAGAAGACTCCATGACCTCTCTGGGAAGCCTGCTCCAGGGCTCTGTCACACATTCAAAGCTTTTCCTTATGTTCACATAGAACCTTCTGTGCTCCAGCTTGCACCCACTGCCCCTTGTCCTATCACTGGACATCACTGAGCAGAGCCTGGCTCCATCCTCCTAATACTGCCCTTCATATATTTGTAAGCATGAATAAGGTGACCCCTCAGTCTCCTCTTCTTACAAGCTAAAGAGCCTCAACTCCCTCAGCCTGTCCTCACAGGCAGATGTTCCATTTCCTTCAGCATCTCTGTGGCTTTGTGCTGGACTCTTTCAAGCAGTTTCCTGTCCTTACTGAACTCCAGGATATTATGAGAGGTAGTGATGTGGGTGTTGGTTTCTTCATCCAAGTAACTAGTGATAGAAGGAGAGCAAATAGCCTCAATTTACACCAGGAGAAATTTAGACTGGATAGAAGGAAAAAGGTGACGGGGCAGTTGGGAGCCCCTCCTGGGGACTCAGGTTTCTGGGAGGGGAGTTGTGTTTCTGTATTACCTTTTTACCTTGTGTATTTCTGTCTATAACTGTATATACTGTACATATCTGCTTGTCTATTGTGCTAGCTGTAAATAGAAGCTTCATTCATATTTCCAGAGCTGGCTGAGTCTAGTCTGGGTGACTTCTAAAGTGGGGGGAGGTGGGGAACACCCAAACCATCACACAAAGGATCTAAAAGTTTATGTCAAATCTACATTTAACTGGTGAACTTACAGGTACAACAGGTTCTGTTTCCCATCATCCCTCTCTGACATCTTCATGTGGAACAGATCAGAAGCAGAATACCAAGATTATATGAAGGAGAGGAAGGGGAAAGAGGACAACTTCAATCATTTTCTTAGACCTTAATTGTCCTACTTTCCCACCCCTTCACTTATGGATGCCTCACTGACTTTCTCACTAGACAGAGAAAGGGATTCTTCTCTTCTAATTTCCTTTGTTCTCCCTTCATTTAATCTTTCCTATCAGTTTCCTCCTACCTTTGTACATTATGGCCATGGCCTGTCCAAACAATGCTGAGTCTTTTGCAGCATTTCTATAAATCGAGACTTAAAACCACAGTGAAAAATGAAGCTTTACACATCCCTGAAGAAGCTACTACAGGCCCATCAGATCTTTGCTTGGATGATGGACAATGAACTTTGTCTGTTTCTCCACAACCACTATTACTGGTTACAAAGGAGATCAGGTGCAGAAGTTTACTTTGTTTATTTTGCTGATGTTACCTTAGCCCTTTAAGGGGGATTTAGTTCTAATTCCTTTAGTAGAAACATGATCACACTTCAAGAATTGCTTTAGCCTATCTCACCTACTGGGTGCTTCTTTTCCAATCTTTAATTTGAGCAAAGGCTTCAAAGGCATTCCTCCACTTGCTTCCAAGAAAAACAATAAAACAAAAAAGCAAGCAAACAATATTGGCTTATTTAACCCTTTACATTCAGAGAATCATAGAATTGTTTTAGTCAGAAAGAACCTCTAAGATCATCAAGTCCAATCATAAATCCAACACCAGAATGACCACTAAACCATGTGCTAGAGTGCCTTGTCTACATTTCTTGAATAATTCCAGGGATGGTGACTCCACCACCACTCTGGGTACCCAGTTCCAATGTCTGACCACTCTTGCAGCAAAGAATTTTTTTCTAATGTCCAACCTAAACCTCCCCTGGCATAATTTTAGGCCATCTCCTCTTGTTCTATCACCTGATACTAGGGAGATGAGATCAACAACCACCTCACACCAACCTCCTTTCAGGGAATTGTAGGGAGTAAGTGAGTATCCCCTCAACCTCCTCTTCTCCAGATGAAACAAACTCAGTTGCCTCAGCTTCTGTTCTCCAGACCCTTCCCCATCTTCATTGCCTTTCTCTGGAGATACTCTAGAACCTCAATGTCTTTCTTGTAGTGAGTGCCCCAAAATTACACCTCATATTAGAGATGCAGCCCCATCAGTGCCAAGTAGATGGACTCTGAACACTGCAGTAATTGTTATGTTTTTTTTCCTACTGCATTTAGAAATGAAGGGGGCAGTGATTTCTAAGAGGCTATTTTGCCCTTGCATACACCTGAGGCCACATAGCTGACTCACTGGAATCAATTCACCAGTTTTGGATTCCAAATAAGCCATAGCCAGCCTTCACCACAAACACCTTAGATAGCTAAAAGGGATCAGGCTTATGGCGAAAAGTGCATCTGGATCTAGAAAACTTACTATAAAACTGTCTCACCTACACCTCATAACATCACTGTTGTTTTCACAACTGTTAGATTGAAAAGTGCACCCTTAACTTAGTAACTCACCCTGCTAATCCATGAGAAGATTAAAACCTGCTCTAGTATGACTAACATTCTAATTGAAGACCATTAGCCTGAATTAAGGACTTCCTTTTTTCTCCAGAACACCACCCACCTCCTCCTACACTTGGTAGCAATGGAAAGAAGACATTCTAATTTGATAGAATATGTAAATAGGCTTCTCCAAGTGTTCAGCTGCAGCTTGCCAGAGTCTCTAATTCCAGTTTCAGCCAAGGGCAGCCATTTCTGAACATTTTCTCTGGTTCAAATGCACGAAAAAATGTTTGTTGTAATTGAGATAAAGCAGAACCTTTCATGTGACCCTCTCTTAGAATCGTAGAACCATCCAGGCTGGAAAGGACCTCCAAAGATAAACTAGGCCAACCCCCTATGCCATAAGCAGGAACATCCTCAACTAGATCAGATTGCCCACGACCCTGTCAAGCATCACCTTGAGTATCTCCAGGGATTCAGACTCAACTACCTCCTTAGGCAACCTGTTCCAGTATTCCACCACCTTCATGGTAAGGAACCTGACCCCAACATTTTAGGAGTAGCCTCTACCACTTAGTTCACATAAACCCACAGAGTAAAGTTTGAGATAGAGCAATTAAGCTAGAATTAAGTTAACATATCAACCCCCTATTTTTTTTCATTGTGAAAATATCACTTGGCTAATGTCAAAATGTTTACAGATGTGTTTGAGAAGAAGTTGGAAAGCGCTATGAAGATTTTAAAATAAATGTAATATTCAGTGGTTTCTCATTTCAAGTATATTTTCAGTTTGTTCTTACTAGCTTTAAAAATGTAAATAATTCAATTATAACTTGTCCTAAGGCAAAATGTAATTTGACCTTCTCTGTCTTGGTAGGGCAGTTGGATGTGATGGTCTCCAGAGGTCCCTTCCAATCCCTACCATTTCGTGATTCTGTATAATTCTGAGAACAATACATTCCCTTTGTTGCAATCAAATCATTGATGTTGGAAAGACCTCTCAGATCATCAAGTCCAACTGTCAACCCAGCACCACCACGGCCACTAAACCATGCCACAGAGTGCCACAGCTACATATTTCTTGAACATCTCCGGGGATGGTGACTCCACCACCTCCCTGAGCAAACTGTTCCGATGCCTGATCACTCTTGCAGCAAAGAATTTTTTCCTAATCTCTAACCTAAACCTGCTCTGGTGTGACCTGAGAATATTTCTTCTTGTCTTATCATTTATTGCTAGGAAGATGAGACAAATACTCAGTTTGCTCCAACCTCCTGTTAGGGAGTTGTGAGGATTGAGGTTTCCCCTCAGCCTCCTCTTCCCCAGACTGAACAACCCCAGTTCTCTCAGCAATTTCTCACCAGACCTGTTCTCTTGACCCTTCCCCAGCTTTGCTGCTCTTCTCTGGAGACACTCCAGCTCTTCAGTGTCCTTTTTGTAGTGAATGCAGTGAATTCGAGCTTCTTTTTTGATGGGTATGGATATGACAGTGAAAGAAATTGTCTGGATTTTTTTTTCCTGGCATGGGATGTCTCAAGTATGCCAAGGCCACCTAAGCATCCTTTAAACACCAGCTATTGATAACACTCACACAGGTATGAGTTTTTTTTTATATCTACAACAAATGATGAAGTATTAATCAGATTTCAAAAAGAAAACACAAAGCTGAGCCCCAGATCAAAAGATGTCCTGAAAAAATCCCTAATATTATCTTCTTCAGCAAATCTCTTTCAGTGACTTTAGGTCATTTTGGACCATGTAGCATTCACAGCAAACAAATTCTCTCATAGGATCTGTTCAATTTCCAAACTTTTCTCTTATCTTTAGGCTTTTCCCTAGTGACTGCTGGATCTAAACAGCACAGCACTGGAATTTAATGGCACTCCAGCTTAACAAAACTCTTCATGGTCATTAAGAGAAAATGATTAAATTAAGTTAGGAACTCCAAAGCATTCAGCTGAAGCAATATTAAATCTCAAGAAAATGCATATGCCAAAGTCCATTTAAGAAAAATGAAGGTAAAAATAGGTAATAAGAAAGAGGCACAATTCCATTTTAATGTAACTGAAGTGTCTTAAGAAGAAAACACTCTAATGAAACACTTAATGGCTACTTAAAATTATTTTAACAATTGATGACTTCAGAGAGACTTTAAAAGACAATTTCCCATCACAAAGCCCTGTGCAAAGTCACAGAACTCCCTATTAACAATTTTGGGTTGGAGGACTCTGCATAGCCACAGCACAGCAAAAGCACATCCACGTTTTCTAGGCAGGGCTAGCATCCTACCTTTTGATACTGTCTCCCATAGCAACCTTAAAGGGAAGCTCAGGAACTGTAGGTCAGATAAGTGGTCTGTGAGGTCGATTGAGAACTAGCTGAAGGACAGAGCTCGGAAGGTTGTGAACAACAGTGTAGGCTCTAATTGGAAGCTGTGGGTAGTGATGTTCCCCAGGGTTCAGTACCAGGGCCAGTCCTGTTCAGCATCTTTGTAAGTGACCTGGATGAAGAAACAGAGTGTATTCTCAACAGGTTTGCTGATGATCCAATACTGGATGGAGTTACTTACATCCTTCAGGCTGTGCTGCCATTCAGTGAGACCCAGAAAGGCTGGGAGTTGGGCAGACAGGAACCTCACAGAGTTCAACAAGGACAAGTATAGAGTCCTGCATATGGGGAGGAACAACCCTCTGCACCAGTACAGGTGAGGGGTTGGTCTGCTGGAAAGCAGCTCTGAGGAGAAGGACCTGGGAATATTGGTAGACAGCAAGTTCACCATAAGGTAGCAATGTACTGTGGTGGACAAGAAGTTTAACGGCATTCTGGGGTGAATTAAGAAAAGTGTGGCCAGCAAGTCAATGTATGCTCTCCTCCCACTCCACTCTGCCCTGGTGAGGCCACACCTGGAGTGTTGTGTCTAGTTCTGGGCTCCACAGTTCAAGAACAGGAAACTACTGGAGAGAGCTCAACAGAAGCCATAAAGATGTAGAAGGGACTGAATCATCTTTCTTAAGAAGATAGACTGAGAGACCTGAAGCTGTTTAGCCTGAAGAGCAGCAGACTTAGAGGGGATCCAATCAGTAAGTAAAGGGTGGAGATCAAGAGGATGGGGCTTGGATCTTTTCAATACTGCCCCGTGATAACACAAGAAACAATGGGCACAAGCTGGAACATAGGAGGTTTCACTTGAACATGAGGATAAATTTCTTTGTTGTGAGGATGTTTGAGCCCTGGATCAAGCTGCCCAGAGAGGCAGGAGCACTCTGCTAGGTGAAGTCTCTGTCTCTGGAGACTTTCAAAACACACCTGAATGTGTTTAAGTGCAACCAACATGATCTAGGTGACCCTGCAGGGTGGTTGGATTTGATGACCTCTAGAGGTCCCTTCCAACCTCACCATGGTGGGATTCTGTTTTATGTATGCACACACAGTGCACAAGCAGGATTACCTTCACATGTGTATAAAGCCCTCAGACCTAAGACATCAAACAGTCCTTCACATACATCTGTGTAACACTTTTGAGTTGATTATGTCCCGCAGCAGAAATTAGCCCAGACTTGCCCTCCCCTTTCTATTCAAACCTCGTGAGCCAGAAAATCTCTCTCAGTATGATATAAACACATTTTAAGTCCTTCAGTATGAAACACACTGAGATACTGAAAATTTCAATGTAGCATAGAAGGAAGAATAATCAGGAACCCTTGGAATCCACCTGGCTGGAGAACTGGGACCTTCAGGTCTAGGTAGATAACAAGTTCAACATGAATTAACAATGTGCTTCAGTGGCAAAGAGGGCCAACAGGAGCTGGGTTGCACCAACAAGGATATCACCAGTAGATATCAAGAAGTCATTGTCCCACTCTACTCAGTGCTAGTCAGTCCACACCTGGAACACTGCCAGCAGTTGTGGTCCCTCTGTATGAAAAGATGTGGACAGGCTGGGAAGTGTCCAGAGAAGGGCCAGGAGAGTGATCAGAGGACTGGAAACTATGCCATGTAAGAGAGCGAGCTGAGGTTGTTCAGTCTTCAGAATGGAAGGCTAAGGGTGGCTACCAAGAGGGTGGAGACTTTTTTTTCCAAAGAGTCCCTTGGAAAAGACAAGGGATGATGGGAATGAGTTACTGCTGAGGAGATTCTGGTTGGGCTTGAGAAGAAAAGGTTTCCCCATGAGAACAATCAAATAATGAAATCATCTCCCAAGGGGAAGCAGTAGATCCCCCTCCATTAAACAGTTTTAAGACTCATCTTGACAGGATGCTGGGCCTTTCAACTAGACTACTATCTAGACAGGTTGAACCAGATGATCCCTGAGGTCCCTTCTAGTCTGGCACGCTGTGATTTTGTGTCATTCTGTGAACTGACTTAAATTTCAGCTTGTAGAATCCTGTTTCTCCACTCTGAGCGTGTCATGATCACTAGGGTGTCCTGCTTCCTAGCTCTTTTCCCAGATGGTGTCCCTATCCAATTCTTCCAAGAAAGCTACACAAGAAAAAACATACAAATAAAAATCACCATAAAAAAAACAAACACCACCAAACCAAGACTCTACAAAGGTGTAGATTGTTTCATATAGGAGGCTGCAGCATGCCCAAATTCATTCTGGCCTGATCTATGGGTAGCAATAACCTATTTACTACCTTCTCCTATGCACATTTTTCTTCTCTCCTGTTTCTCTGGTAGCTTAAACAGGTAAAATGAAGAGAGATCAAAGGTCTACCCGCACCTACTTAGTCCTCTTGGTTAGCAAACATAATATCTGTTTCCATAGCAATGACACAAACAGGAGAAATCTTACCAGAATTGCAGCTCATCTTTGATTCCCTACCCTGAATGCCTCGCTACTCACTCACAGCTAGATCAGCTGCAGGTGGTTTTCAGCAGGAGCAAAGGTCAAAGTCATTTGAGGTCCCCAGAAAAGGGCACTGCCCCACTAGAATTAATGAGATTGCAAGTCTCATTCAACTGCTCCAATCAACAGTTCAGGCTTGGGGCAGTGTAGCTGGAAAGTTGCCCAACAGAAAAGGACCAGGAAGTGCTGGTTGATAGCCATCTGAACATGATCCAGCAAAGTGTCCATGTGGCCAAGAAGGTCAACAACATCCTGTCCTGGATCAACAATAGCGTGACCAGCAGTACCAAGGAAGTGATTGCACACCCGTACTAAGCACTGGTGAGGCTGCTCCTTGAATCTTGTGTTCACTTTTTGTTCCTCACTACAAGAAGGGTGTTGAGGTGCCAGAATATGTCCAGAAAAGGACAGCAAAGCTGATGGAGGTTCTGGAGAACAGGTCTGGTGAGAAGCAAGTGAGAAAACTGGGGTTGTTCAGTCTGGAGAAGAGGAGGCTGAGGGAAGACTTCATTGCTCCCTGAAAGGAGGTTGCGGTAAGCTAGGGGGTTGGTCTCTTCTCCTTAGTCTCAATTGATAGAAGAAATGGTGTGAAATTGTGCCAGGGGAGATTTAGATTGGATATTAGGAAACATTTATTTGCTGTAAGAGTGGCCAGGCATTGGAACATTCTGCCCAGGAAGGTGGTAGAGTCACTGTCCCTGTCTGGATTCCAGAAACATGACAATGTGGCACTTCAGGACATATTTTAATGGGCACAGTAGTCTTAGATTGAAGCTTGGACTCAATTTTAAAGTCCTTCTCCATCTGAAAAAGTTCTATTCTTCTATGATTGCCTCCTATAAGAAGGACAATTTGTTCCTCAGACCCAACCTTTACCCTTTTTTTCTCATTGTGACCTGTTTTTTTTTTTTTGTAGTCCTCCTAAAAGTCAGACAGTGTCAGCATTCCCATGCACAAAGGTCCTCCTTTCTCCTCCTCCTGACTCTTGTGCCATTTCAAAGAATGTGAAGTCTTTTTAATAGCCACAGGACTTGGAGTTTCGCTGTATGTAGTAAGCTCAGCTCTGCTTAAGCAAGCATCCAAGAAGCTCTAGGTGTCATAAAGTTGGCTTTCAGCTAACATGTTTGGATTAGAACTCTGTTACATTACTTCACGGTATGAGAAATGCTACTCAGCATTTCAGCTTTTCATCTAAGCTAGGCATGTGCTAAAGGGACAATCCTTCTCTGCAAGACAACTCCTTTACAGAGGTTTGCATGAGCAAAATTATTTCCCTGGTGTTTCACTGTAGCTATGGTTAGAATTGTTAATTTATTTTCCCTTCTGCAAGGCAAGACACTGTTCCACATTCCTCTGGAAGGAAGAGATTCTAATGATTTTTGTTGCAAAATAGAGAGTCTGATCTACCATTAAGAGATGAAGAAAGACCACTGCAGAATCCTGGTGGAATTGACACAATGAGCTACCAACTATTAGTAGATTAGCAGATGACAATAGCATCCTCTCTCAACATTTATCTTCATTATCTTCCAGTACTTCACTATATCTACCTGTATTAGAAGATTGCAAATCCAATATTTGAGTATCACTACAGGAGAGCTGGAGAGGAACTTTTGACAAGGACATGCAGTGACAGGGTGAGAAGTAGTGGCTTTGAACTGGAAGAAGCTGGCTTTAGATCAGACATTAAGAGGAAATTCTTCCACACCAGGGAGGTGAGGCACTGGAACACGTTGCCCACAGATATTGTGGAGGCTTCATCTGTGGAAGTGCTGAAAGCCAGGTTGGATGAGGCTTTGGGCAAGTTGATCTAATAGGATGCATCCCTGTCCATAGCAGGGAGTTGGAAGTAGATGGTCTTTAAGATACCTTCCAACCCAACTCATTCTATGATTCTATGATCTTTAGAGCAGCTTACTTGCACTGTGTAGCTTCTTAAGTTGTATCTCCAGAGGAATCATGATGCTTAATGTTTCACAATTGCCAGCTGTCTGGAACTCTCATTGAAAATATCCAGGTTACAACAACTATTCAGTTTCATGAGAAGTAGGATTTGTCATGGCCACAACATACAGATGCCAAGAAGGGCACAGATAGAATGGTTTAGGTTGGAAGGGACATCAAGGATCATCCAGCTCCAACCCCCTGCCATAGGCAGGGACACCTCCCACTAGAGCAGCTTGCTCAAGGCCTTATCCAGCCTGGCTTTAAACGCCTCCAGAGAGGAAGCATCCACAACCTCCCTGGGCAACCCATTCCAGTGTCTCACCACCCTCACTGTAAAGAACTTCCTCCTAACATCCAGTCTAAATCTCCCCTCCTCCAGTTTAAACCCATTACCCCTTGTCCTGGCGTTACTGGGCAGTCTGCTCCAGGGCTCTGTCACCCTCACAGTAAAAATGCACTGGCACAATGGAAATCCTTTTTCAAACTTCATTATAGAAAGGCAAAACTTTTCAGGGTCTTGAAAGAACAACAGGAAAAGATGATTTTTCCAGAGGAACTTTCTCTGCAGACAAGATAAACCATATAGAGAAGAAGCACTCTTCACTGACTAGACGAACCCAGAAAAGGCTGTTTTTACAGCTTAGACATCCTGCTGTCTCAAAAAATATTGCAATTACTTGCCCCCTCCACTAACACATCATGTTTAGCTTAGATACTGAGCAACTGAGAAGGAAGAGGGGCATCAGCCCTTGCTGCTGAGACAGGCTTCCTTCTAGGTCATCAGAGTTGCTCCTCTAGAACAGTCCATAAGAGTGAGGACGTAGGACCAGTCTATATACTCTGTGGAAGAGGGTCACCTGAAATCTTTGTAAAGTGATGACATGGGGTTGATTCCCTGCATTCACAGCTTCGTTCATCCAGGTAGGAGGCAGCCAGGAAGAAAATACAACTGATCAAGCTACATCTCAGAATCATGAAGTGGCTTAGGTTAGAAAAGATCTTTAAGATCATTGAATCCAACCACTATT